>JAJOOR010002509.1:0-99624 GCA_036250505.1 Solanum acaule | reverse complement strand
ATTGTTCTAGATATAACTGTTTCTGTTCTATTAAGAAGTCGTATATATCTGAATAATTTTATCTTATTTTTAGTAGATACCAATGATATTCTTGGTCAATTATTGTCTGTTTTTCGTATGGCCTAAACCTTTTTTTATTTATTATAGATGACATATATATTACTACTTGTATAAATAAGTTATCACATGATAGTAACGTATGCTCTGATACCAATATAAATATACTTTTAAATAAAAAGAAACGTTTAAATATATTAAACGGCTGAAAATAATTTTGCAGTTGGTTGTTTAGGTTGTGATGCTGGGATAGGTTGCCTTTGTAAATTATGCTGTAAAATCCTACTCAGTACTCCCTCTTCCTGTTCCGTTACCTAGTTTAGTAGTTTTTTGTTACTAAATCTATGTAATTTCTCCCAATTTTTTTTTTTTACTTTACTCTATTAATCTCTTTTCCTTAACCCATGTTGTTAGCACCTGCTTCTTTAAGCACACCCTAGGATACATAGTCCTTTCGGTTCCCTGACTATGGCGGACTTTCAACTTCCCTAGGCATTTACAGGTTAATCCATCGGGGTTACTAAGAAGATTAGGAACTAACCATTTACTAAGAGTAAATTAAACAGTATATGAACATCATAGTAATATAAACATCATATTATACATTAATAGTAACAGTACATACATAATATAGGGAGAAACTTACTAAGATCTAGAAAGCTAATAACTATTTACATGATAATTGTCGGAATGAGGTTTCCCTTTCGGGAGTCCCCGGGTGACCTTGCAGCTACTTGCAGAAAATAAACACTCACACTTTTTTTTTTTGAAAGGGAAGGGAAATATGTAATCCAATTCTTAGAACTTTCCAATTTCTTTGTTTTATTCTCTGCTTGCTCTTTCACTCTATCTTCTTTCTTGCAAATGGTATCTATTTGTAGGAGTAGATCCAGATTTGAAGTTCGGATTTCAAATTCTGAAAGTAATCTTTCTTTTCCTGTCGGGTGCTCTTTGGTCCCCATCGTCACACAGTCTTGAAAGACTTTTTCAAAATAATTGTCCTTTTTCTTGTTTGTTTCTGAAGAGTGGAGTCTTCTTTATAGGTAGTGGAGTCTTCTTTATAGTAGTGGCTTGTGATGTCATTGCTTACATATTATTCTTTTGTCTTCTTTGTTGACATTATTGCTTACGTATTTTTACTTCTAGGTATCCAGGTTGTGTAACGCTTCAGAATAGAAACTCATTCCTGAATCATCGTCTTCATTTGGATCGAAGTGCTGAGTAAATTGGTGTATGGATAAATCGTTCTCATAACTTCCCGTGTCTTCAGGATCAGAATCTGCTGGTTCTGGCTCTGGGGTTGGGTTTTCTTGTATAATTTTTTCTTGTATGACCTCCTTAGTTTTTTCTTTAAGTAACTTGCAAAGGGAACTTTTTACTTTTTTTCTATTCTTTTATTTTTTTTTCTTTATTGTAGAAATCCCTCTGTCTTTTTGGTTGTCTCTGCTACCGTATTGAAGATTGCTGGTAAAATTCGTACACTTTTTGGCAAAATGTTAGCCATCAACGGATTTGATGAGTCTTTACCCGCTACCGTTTGAACGGGACTAGCTGTACGTTTAGCTGATACAACAACTCTTTCTACATTCGTTGGGGAATGTACACCCGTCTTATCCATTTTGGCATCTATTATCTCATCTAACTGATGACTACTACTTGGTCTAGATGAGTTCATTATTCGAGCTAGACTTTATTGAGAAACACCTTATTTCAACCACATAAAAGATTAGAGGAAGCAAGACTGAATACTCCGAGCATAGAAAGACTACACTTTGGAAAATAGAATATAGTCTTCTACCCCCCCATCTAATCTAAGTTTTAGGGTAAAACCCGAAACAAAAATAGATAAACCTCAAAGATGCCTGATAGACAACCTATGGATAGCATACAACAAAATTCCAAGAGACAATAGTTATTTCATTTAAGTGGTAAATTCATTAAGCCACTATTTTACAGACAAAAATGAAGATAAAAAAATTAGATTTTACGTAGTAGTTCAAGGAAGATTGGCAGGCATTTTCCAGACTCTATCTTCTTTCTTGCAAATGGTATCTATTTATAGGAGTAGATCCAGATTTGAAGTTCGGATTTCAAATGCTGAAAGTAATCTTTCTTTTCCTGCCGGGTGCTCTTTGGGCCCCATCGTCACATGGTCTTGAAAGACTTTTTCAAAATAATTGTCCTTTTTCTTGTCCGTTTCTGAGGAGTGTAGTCTATGAACATCATAGTAATATAAATATCATATTATACATTTATAGTAACAGTACATACATAATATAGAGAGAAACTTACTAAGATCTAGAAAACTGATAACTACTTATATGATAATGGTCGGAATGAGATTTCCCTTTCGGGAGTCCCCGGGTGACCTTGCAGCTACCTGCAGAAAATAAACACTCACACTCTTTGTACACAAACACAACAAACACTCACATTTTTTTTTTTGAAAGGGAAGGGAAATATGTAATCTAATTCTTAGAACTTTTAGAATTATATTAAGATTTATTGACATCTTCAGAAATACTGTCTATATACCAAGAAATAAAACAAATAGATTTACAAATACATACAATAAAAGAAATTAGAATAGAAAATCAGGATTGGAAAAACAAAACCTTACATTTAGCATAAAAACAAGAATAGGAATCATTAAGAGGCTAGAATATCTTGACTTAGAAGTAGTTTCAGAAAAGAAATATCGAAGACTAAAATTTGGATCAATACTTATGTGTAACTTTACTAAAGGAGACCATATCTTACATAGTGATAATCAACATTTAAATACTATTAGAGATTTAATAATAAATTTAGCAGAACATAGTCTAAAGACGACAAATTTCTAAAGCTAATAGAATCTATAGAAACTTGCAAAATAAACAAAACAAATCATTAGAAAAACTAGAACAAAATTTTGATTTTTTGAAAAACCAACAACTAGATATAATTTCTAAAGTACAAACAATAGTAGCAACAAATAAAATAATTGATAGTAGTCCACTAGAAATAATAAATAACCAATTACAAAATCTTTATAAAGAAACGAAAGAAATCATGAAAGAATTAAGTAAACTTAAAGACTTGACCCTTTCATGAACAACCTTTTTTACCAAGAAGTTCTTAGCAAAACAGCCCAATTTCAAGCTAACCCTGAAGGATTATCAGATTATATCCCACTAGTAAAAACGGATTTAATAAGCGTAAAACAAAACAATCTAATAATTTTTGCTTTATTAGAATTAAATAAAAACCTAGAAGATCAAATAACTGAAATAAATAAAAAATTGGATAGTTTACTAGAAACTAAAATCCCTAAAAAGGAAGCTAAACAAGAAAACGATATACAAGCTTTAATAGAACAACTCAAAAAGACTGAAATAACCCCTCAAAAAGATAGACTTAAAAGAAAAGAAAAAGCAAGGACCTTTTTTCAAACAGGAATAAAAGTTCCCAAGAAGACAAAGGGCCAGTTTCTCTCAGGATAGACTAGGAAACAATATGCTAGCTCGAATAATGAACTCATCTAGACCAAGTAGTAGTCATCAGTTAGATGAGATAATAGATGTAGATGGAGATATAGAAATATTCAAGAAAAATAAATTAAAATTATTAAATCCACAAGTTCTAGATAATACAGGACTATTTTCGTCAACAACACACTTATACATACATTATAGAGAAGAACAGTTGAGTGTATCAGAAAACGATAGTAAAAGTATAAATTTAATTAGTAAAGAATCCATGCAAGAAATACAAAAAGGACGAATGGATCTCATGCATATGAGATTGGTAGTGATCGGACTTAAATGTTTAGCTAGAAAAAATTTAGGAACTAAAGTATTAATCACTTTATATGATAGTAGATGGTCAGAATCTAAAAGATCCATAATAGGTTTAACAGAAGTCGACATGAGTAATAATGGAGGAATTTTTTACTGTAGTCCAGATTTCATGATAAATTCAAAAGAATTTGTAATATACATAAAAATATGTATACAAACCTAAGGTTACGAAGAAATGAACTGTGTAAACAATCTATTAGTTTGTGTTTGCTTCATAGGAAAATTAGCAACCAACAACAATTCAAGGTTTAAAATAAAAATAGACGATGCGGTAGGTATAATGGGAAATAAAGGAATAAAATTAATGAAACCTTTAAAAATAAATTTAGAAGAATATGCTGGTAGAGAATGGAATTTAGAAAAATTCTGTAAAAATGAAGTGTTAAAACCAAATGACCACCTCACATACACTAATAATAAAGGAGAGACATCAATCAAATTTACTGATTATAAATATACAGATAAAAAAGAAATAGATGAAGATTTAGAAGATAATGAATCAACCATAAATATGGAAGGAATGAATGTTCAAATCAATAAAGAAGAAGAATATGAAGTAGATATATCAATAGCAAAAGCTAAAGAAATACATAGATCGAATAAAGAAAATTTATTTAAATGTAAAGGATGTAAACTAGGAAAAATAGAATTTTCTATAGTAGAAAAACACTTCAAAGAATGTAATTTTAGAACAGACAATTATGGATATCGCTAGAAAGTAAAAACACAGGAAGAAAGCGATGATGAAACAACACGTAGTTTAAATGAATTAGATGAAAGCGATGATGAAACAACACGTAGTTTAAAAGAATTTATGGAAACCGCTTCTTCAAGCTCAAGTCCCTTCCAAAAGACAACTCCAGTACCACCAGTAGAATATACTATAGGTAATTTACTACGACACCGTGTATTTAGACAAGACCCGACCACAGAACTAGAAATGGTTAGACCTATCGGAATAAGAATGCCAATAGAAAACCCTATCAAACTCCTAGACGGGGGAGATAAAGAAAAAATACTAAATATAGCTGCTCATGACCCTCAATTATGGAACTCAGTAATAGATGTAGGGAAAGGAAGAGTAGTAGCAGACTATATACACCATTATAGTGAAACAGATGCAGAAACTATGTATAGATACATGGAAACCTTTCTAGGAGAATCAATCAAAGGAGTATGGGAAGCATATAAGGTAGCTTATCCTCACGAATTCCAAGAACTAGTAAATATGGGACCAAACCCGTATAATTTTACTAATAAAATACATAGCCTAATAACAGGAGAATACCCAAAAAGCGGATTAGTAGTGTTACAAAAGAATGCACTAATAAAATTAGAACAACTTAGCATAACAAATTGGAGCCATATAAAGAATTTTTTAAAAGACTATTTTTACTATTACGCTATAAGCGGTAATGCGTTTGACCAAAGCTTGGGGAATAAACTTTTTAACAAACTCCCTGGAGCCTTAGGAAGAAAAATAGAGGAAAGATGGAACAAAACAGAAGGAGTAATGCAAAATCCAAATACCAACTGGTCTATAGGATATAAAATACAACATGTCATGGAAATATTACAAGAGAAATGTACAAATATACAAATACAAAAACAATTAAAACAAAATGAGACTGGTTTTTGCAAGAATATATATACAACACAAAGCTATGATCAAAGTACACCAAAAAGAAAATACAGATAGACATATCAAAATAACCTAGACTACAAACCTAGGAAAATGTATTATCTAAGAAAATCTACAGCAAAAAAGCCTTACCTAAATAAAGATAGACATGTAAGAAAACATAATAATAACATAATTTACAAAAATAGACTATCTTGTTTTACATGCGGAAGTGAAGAACATCTAGCCAATACTTGTCCAGGTAGAAATAATAGTAGAACGAGAAAAGCCCAACTTATAGAAGACTTCCAAGAAAACCTGATAAATGTAGATGAATACATGTCAGATAATGAAAGTATATACTCAGTAATAACCAGAGATGCCATAGAAGGAAAACAACAAGATTCGTCTGATTCAGAAGAAGAAACTTTAATAAAAAAAATAGGATTAGAAAAATTGGACTTAAACATCAAAGATTTTACTTTTGTTAATATACAATGCGATCACCAATTCTCTAAGGGAAAAGGGTTAGATAATCAAAGATGCTTTAATTGCACAGGATATCCCAGTAAAGACAGAAGAGCAAAATGTATGAATTGCTAAATAGAAGGATGCTTTATGTGTATTAACAAGATATTTAACATCAAAATTATAGACCAAACAATAAATACAAAAGAAGAAACATTAATATCTTTGGAAAAAAGGATTGATGGTTTAGAGGACATAATAAGTAAATTAGAAAAAGGAAAAGAAAAAGTAGAAGAGGGAACCAACCAAGATACAATACCAGAAGAAGAAATTGAACTATTAAATGAAAAAGACCATAAATCATTTGAGGGATTGATTTGTAATGAAGACAAGAAAATTGATACTATCAAAATACTAACGAGAATAAGGATTCAAGACTACGAAATAGAAACCTTAACTTTAGTAGACTCTGGATGTACAAAAAGTATAATAAATAGAAGTATCTTGCCTCTAGATATAATAAAAGAATTTCCAGAACCACAAAGCGCCATGCAAATGGATGGATCTTCGAATGTATATAAACATTATGTTAGTAATGCTCAAATAAGTTTCTTAAATACATGTGCAGATTTTTATAAACCCACATATAAATTAGAAAAAATATGGGTTAGAGATTTAAATATTAGAGTAGACTTTGTTTTAGGTTTAGACTTCTTATTACATAACAACGGAAGTTGCCTCCTTATTAGAGACAGTGTAATATTCTCTAAAAATATGACTCAGACCTCTATAACAACAGAATCAGTTCCAACAAGATCTAGGTATCTTAAAAATACTGATGAACTTAAAACAAATACATCAAAATGTAATAAAGGAGAAGAATGTAATTGTGCTAAGATACATATTATTAAAGAAATTGAAGAAATTGAATTATTAGAGCTAAGTTTATCTGATATACAACTAGAAAAAAGTTATAACTTAATAGAAATAAATACAGAACTCTACAATTTTAAAAAAGGATTGCAACATATAGGAGTCATAAAAAATCAAAAAGACCTAGAAGAGGTAATTTCCATCTTAGATAAACTAGAAATAATTGGAGAAAGACCTCTAAAGCACTGGGAAGCCAATCATATAACTTGTAAACTTGATATTATTAACCCAGAATATACTGTTAAAACGGCTTCAATAGAATCCACAAATGAAGACCTAAAAGAATTTGAAGATCAGATAAAAGAATTATTAAATTTAGGAGTAATAAGAAGATCAACCTCAAAACATAGGTCAACCACTTTTATGGTTAGAAATCATAATGAAATATTAAGGGGAAAAGCTAGAATGGTAATAAACTATAAAAGACTTAATGACAATACTAGAATGGATGGATATAATTGCCAGACAAATCAGAATTAATAAATCGAATATAAAGAATTTTTTTTTTAGTAAATTTGATTGTAAATCTGGATACTGGCAAGTCAAAATGCATGAAGACAACATAAAATGGACGGCTTTTACTTGCCCAGAGGGTCATTTCGAATGGTTGGTAATGCCCTTCGGTTTAAAAACAGCCCCTCCAATCTTTCAAAGAAAGATGGATAATATATTTAGAGATTATAAATTTTTTATTTTAGTACATGTAGATGATATCTTAGTATTTAGTAATAATACTAATGAACATCTAGGACATTTACAAAAAGTGTTTACATTATTTGTAGACAATGAAATTATAATTAGCAGAAAGAAAATGGAATTATGTAAAAATCTTATAAAATTCCTAGGGGTAGAAATTGGAAATTGAAAGATAAAATTACAACCCCATATAGTGAAAAAGGTCCTCGACATGCCTGATAAATTAGATAATACTAAAGATTTACAAAAATTTCTAGGAATATTGAATTATGCACGAAATTTTTCAATGAATTGAGCATGACATTGATCTCACCATGTCACAACTTTGATGCAGTGAGAGAAATTCTCCTTGTTGATAACTAAAATTTTAGTTGTGTCTACTTACATGACATAGCTTCAAGTTTCAATAGTATTAAGCCTACTATTTACCCATACAAATTGAAAAGGGACCAACAAAAATTTGAAGATAAAAAATAGATACTTTTTCATGATGGTGGTACGCAACCAACTCGAGTGTACCTCAACTATACCATGGGTACATGTTAACTCCACTAGATAGGTACCGTGTAACTTTGCCCACTAAGGTTTGGGCAGATGGAAAAATCTCCTGGTGATTTTTGTCATCACTGGGATTTGAACTTGAGACCTCATAGGACTCATCTCACTTCATTGACAACTATCACACCATTGGGTCAACAAAATCGATTTTTTTTGACAAGTTCGAAATCATATTGATTTCCTTAGATAATAAATAAACACACACACACACACATCTATATATGTGTGTGTGATAACATATAATTATGATGGTAAACATCAAAATACAAGGACAAGAGTAGATATATACAACATCACTGGAAACTGACCTCACTTCTTCACCCATGAAGCATCATATCATTTGTGTGCTATGCCTGAATTTTTAGTTTCTCACAACATACAATGCAACCATCTGAAGTTCTTTTTAAAATGTGGAATTTATTGCATTATATCCAACACGGAGCATTCTAACATCATAACAACAAAGTAATCATCATCCAAGACTTATTCTTTCAAAAATATCTACACCTATAAATGATTAGGACACCATTTCACTTCGTAATCAAATTCTTTATTGTATCACTCCCCGTGGGATTGATCCCAACTCTTAGTTGGGTTTATACTTGATTGCGACCGCCTACACTTACAATCGGATGAAGTGTAGTTGAGCGTTATCACAAATGGCATCGCTGCGGGGAGTAGTGTTTAGAATTCTTTTAGTGAAGTTTAGTCATGAACTAATTTTGTTGTAGTTGAATTAACTTATTTTTGTTCGTTGTTGGCTGTTCTTAAACATGTGAAGAGATGAGTGTTAATAGGAGCAATGCTATCCAACTTAGGCACAATGATGACATAGGTAATTTGCACAATGTTAATGAAGATCACTTAGGAAGTGCGGGTGCTATTCAATTGCCTCTGACTGTGGGCAATGCGGTGTTTCATGTGACTAGCACTATGTTGCAGTTGTTGCAAATGAAGGGTCTCTTTGGAGGTCTTGCTACTGAGGATCCCCATGACCACATCTCGAACTTTGTGGATATGCGCGGTCCATTTTCCTTCAAAAATATCACGCAAGAATTGGTTTGACTTTGGTTATTTCCCTTTTCTCTAATGGGGGAGGTATCGAAGTGGTTGGCCGAGTTGCCAAGATAATCAATTACTTCTTGGGAGGAGCTTACTAAAGCTTTCTATGAGCGATTTTTCCCTTCTTCGAAGATGGTCAAATTGAGGGATAGTATTCAAAACTTCAAGCATGTTGATGGTGAGCCGATCCACGAAACATCGCTGAGATTCCAGAAGATGCTGCTCCAATGTCCAACTCACGGGCTACCGGACAACGTGTTAGACCAATTCATTCGAGGAGGAATCATGAGACAACTATTTGACATATCATCAACCCTTCTTGATGAGATGACAAAGATAAACCATGCTTGGTATACTAGAGAGGACCAAGTGTCTCCTTTGAACTTTGGGTTGACAAAAGAACAAATGGAGAAGAATCAAGAGCTAGATGAAAATATGGCCAAGATATAATGCCCCGAAAACTAGTAAGTTGAACTAAGAGAGTTCTAGAGCCTTTCGTAAGAGTTTTGGAGTGTGGTATGAGGATTAATAGTCGTAAAAGATTCCCGAACTTAGAATGAGGTGTTTAGGGGTTAAACGTCCGGGTATGACTCCCCAAGGACCAACCAAAGGGGTCCTTGAGGAGGACCCCCAAACAGTCCCTAAATCTGCATTTGTTTTTGGTGAGCTACGGTTGGGCACCTACGGGGCGTAGGTCCACTCACGCCCCGTAGATCTTGGTCGTGGGTCAAGGCCTGAAGCTGGCCTATCTTATTAGCCCCAGTGACCACCTACGAAGTGACCAGCACTGCCCGTCAACCCACCCACGGTCCGTGGGTGGTGGTCCGTAGGTCAACACAATTTTTCAGCTTTTAGTTTTAAGTTGGGACTTAGGGGTTAAGTTAGTAATTAATTTGGTTAGTTAGTTATTTAACCACCTATAAATACCTAATAGACCCCTAAACTAATTCATTTAACTCATTCATCTAAGACCTCAAAATTCCCTCCAAAAATCTTTTCTCTAGAAGTGAAGAAGAAGAAGAGAAGAGAAGAGAAGAGGGCAGCAACCTAGGTCGATTTCCTCCATTGAAGCAAGATTTATTTAGGGATTTGAGTTGAGGTATGTTTAGCTTATTCATCTATGGGTTCTTCCACTCATAGAGTCCCCTAGGTTTCCCTTAATTTGTGAAGAAGAACCCCAATCTAAGCTAGGGTTACTTCCAATGTGTGGGTTTTAGATGGTATGATTTCAATTGGTTGGATAATACTTATATATGATTAATTTAGTGTTGATTCATGATATTATGAAGAATTTATGTGAATTCCATGATTAACCCTAGAAATCAAAGTATGTGGGTTTATGTCTTGTGAATAGAAATTGATGATTCTTGATAGACTCTCTAGAATTGTTATAATGTATAGAACTTGTTCAAGAATAGGAATATGAAATCATGAATTGAACTAGATTTATGAATGTATGCTAGATCATGAATAGTAATGATCGAATTTGGGACTTTATGATGAATTATGCTTAGAATTGCCTTTGACTAAGGCCTGTGACTAATTATGTCTTGTTATCTAGACTAATGAAAGTAGGGCTTGAAATCAAAGATGATGATCACTAGGGCTTCTAGAGTAAGTCTAATATGAAGAGATAGCTTGCATAAAATGAATATACTAGTGTGTTGGGTTGTTGTGAAAGGCTTCTATCCTCCTAATCTACCTAGTACTACATGAATGCTTGTATATAGAATGTGAAAGGTCTTCTCACATAGAATGATTCTAGATTGAAAGGTTAATCACCTAAAGTGAATCAAAGCATGTTAGAATAGAATAGCTTGAAGTTGTGGTATATGATCCCTTCATGTATAGCTTGTGTAGGTAGCATGAGTTAGAAGTTTTCATGGTAGCTTGGGATTGAGGAACCAATTGAGGAACCATACTCTCCTAAGGTTATCTTGAATTAGCATTTGTGGGATGCTTTTCATTGTAGCTTGAATTAACATTTATGAAATGCTCTTTATGGTAGCTTGCATTAGTGTAGTCATTGTAGCCTAGGATTGAGGATCTATACTCTCCTATGGGTAGCTTGGACTAGCAATATTAGAATGCCTTCATGGTAGCATGACTTGGTTAGGCGAAGATCATTACATGGTAGCTTAGGATTGAGGATTCATACCCTCTTAAGGATAGCTTAGGATTGAGGGCTTATACTCTCCTAAGGGTAGCTTAGGGTTGATGATTCATACTCCCCTAAGGGTAGTATGCATTATATTGAATGATTGCATGATAGCTAGGTTGTGGTACTTGTACTCTTCCTTGTATAGCTTGGTTTACATGTTAGTGTGTTTTCCATGGTAGTTAGGTCTAGCCTAGTAGGGTGCTATTCTTTGATAGGCTAGAAGGATAAATAGTAAGCATTGAGTATGATAGCCTAAAGTGGTACTTAGTGTGGATAGTAGTATGGGATGCTATTCATACATGACACAAGTATGACTTGAAGCTACTTATGAAGTGTCCTCTTATGTGATGTATGCTTAGCTTGGATTGTTGCTATAGTTGCCTTCCATGATATGATTGACTTAAGTTGATAGTTCCTTGACTTTATGAAGTAGGTCTAGAATGACACATATGAGTAGTAAGCATGAGTAAAGTGACTTCAAAGATATGCTTAGTGTGAGTGGTATTATGGGATGCCATTCATGCATTGCACAAGTGTGCCTTAAGGTTACTTATGATCATAGCGCTTTTATGACATGAAAACCTAGGTCTTGACTATGAATGTGGACTATGCCCACGAATGACCAAGAAGAGGCACTTAGCTTGAGTGGTATTATGGGATGCTATTCTTGCCTTGCACAAGTATGCTTTGAGGTGGCTTGTGAAGTAGTTTTCTTGTAATATGGAAGACAAAAGGTTGAAGTATGTAAATATGAAAGTCTAAGTAAAGACCATGCCATGAGCATGATGTATCTCCTATGCTCATTTACTATGTCTTATGTTGACTTATGATTATATGATGCTTATGTTGGAGATTATGCTATGATTATGTTATTATCTCTTATGCTTTTGTATTATGTTGACTAACCATTTTGAGATGCTTTTATGATGTTGTACTATCTTTCATACTTGGTAGATTTTGTACTAACGCATACCTTGCCTACATTCTAATCAAATGTAGGGTATTGGAGATTGAGTTCCTTTGATGGCTAGGTTTCTAAGGAGCAAGAAGAGTTGGAGATTTTGGTGAGCCCTCATAGCTTCGAGGACAAACCCATTATTCCTTTATTTCATTTCTTTATGTTTTAGACATTTGTATGGGCTGCGTCCCAAGACTTTTATTCAAGAGTATAATAGATGGTTTGAGATAAAGATATAGTAAAGACTTCCGCTTGTTTATGAAAATGTTTTCGATTGTATCATTTTATTTAAATTTTCCATACTTTTCTATTATCTTATGTTATGATTATGCTAAGGGATTGTATGAGACCCCTTCGGGGTCAAATACGCCATGTTACGTCAAGGGGGTACCCCTGGGTCGTGACACAAGATGATGACCCAAATGGACCTATTGACAAAACACATCATGGGAAGTGATGCAAAAGTTGTACATGCAGTAGGAATTGGTGGAGTTAACCCTGATGAAGCACAATTTAAGGTGATGTACAACAAAAAAGTGATTTTCTTGATAAACCAATGAGGGGTTTCTCATCCGAACTATCCAAGGCCGGGCGGAAATCAAGGTTGGAATAAGGACCGCAATGATGGTTGGAGAGACTGAGATAGGGAATGGAGTGACCGTGGTACTAATAGAAGGGAGCGGGATGGTGACAAAGATCGCTATGTACCTCTGCACGAGCGTCAAAAGCCAAAAGAGCAAAGGGTTGATCCTGAAAATTCAGAAGATATGCTTGTGCGTATTCTCAACAGAGTGGAAGGATCAGACAAGGTTCTAAAGGAAATGAAAGATGACATCTCTTCTCTGAACCAAACGATTACCTCACACTCAGTGTCTATTAAGTTGCTGGAAACATAGATGGATCAAATCTCGGCTCATTTAAACCCAAGGCGAAAAGGGGTTTACGAAGTGATACCATGGTTATCCTAAAGAATGAAGCTTGAAAGCGTGCCTTCATCGTGCCACGATGTTAAATAAGGCGCTTCTTTGGAGGCAACCTAAGTTTTTAGTTTTTAATGTTGTTGTTTGAATAATGAGTGTTAAATGTGCAGGTTGAAAGTTTGAAATTTTGAGAAAAGAGGCAGTTAGGTGAGCTTAGGTACCGTTCAGCGACTCGCCGAACAGGTCGGTGAGCCCGATTTGGACCACCTTTTTGACCAACTAAATGGCTGGGGTTCTGTAACGTTCGGTGGACTAAAGCACCATTTGGCGGATCACCGAATGGTCGGCGACATAAGTTAATATCGCCGTCTGGGTGCGAACTGAAGAGTAAAAAAGGGCCTTAACAATTTTAAATTCAAAATTCCCTTTCATTTCATATTTTCGACTCTTGCACTCCATATCTAGATTATATTTTGCTCAATATTTTTGTGTTGGGGTCGATTGCTCGGGGATTTTTGCATTTTTTCTTCCGTGTTTGCTTGCCTAGCGTTAGTTCCATCTACTTTTGAGGCTGGGGTCCCTATCTTGGCTTGATCTTTTGTAGTTTTTGATGCATGCTCGTAATATTGTTTAATCTATTGCATAGTTTTTGGGTATAATTGATTATTAAGGTGAGGGTCATTGCAGTATCATGTTAGTTTTTGTGTTTTAGCTTATAATTGTTAAAATTCTTGCTTAATTTGCTTGAACTTATGGGTGTGTAGTACTAATATGTTGGGTCTATTGAGGGTGAAGTTTGAGAAACCCGAATTGTACCAATCTATTGAATTTTCCCAATAATAGAGCAGGCGACGCCATTCTTAAGGGCAAAAGATGTTGATTGGTTAATTTTTGGCAAATCGGGGGAAGTCTAAGTACCCCACGGTTATTATTGATATGGGTCTAAGTTTAATTGCATAGATTAGTGCTTGAATTTCATTACCGTGGGCTGTGGGTTAAAAATTGAAGGTCGGGTAAAAAATTGGCACGAGAGACCAAACAACGAGCTTAGTCGAGCTCGCCAAATGACTCGGCGGTTCGCCAAGTGACCCCTCGATCGCCTTTTTGTTATTTATTTTTGATGATTTGATTTTGTAAAATTCGAAGATATGCCTGAGCTCGCCGAGTTCACTCTACGACTCACCGAATATCTTCGTTATCACCCTCTGCTAGCACCAATTTGAGTTAAATATTATGTAACTTTTGGCGAGCCACCTTTAGCTCGCCGAATGAGTTCGGAGAATCGCCAAAAGGCCTTGGACTTTGCCGACTAGTGCTGATTTTTTTGAAATTTTATTCTTGAACTTTTGGTGATCCCGACATAGCTCACTGAATGAGTTTGGCGACTGGCCAAACTAGTCGGCAAGTCTTTGTGCATTTTTATTTCTAATAGTGACTTTCCAATTGAATTCTTTCTAATGTATTGGTTTTTTCTGTGTTGTTTTGGAGATATGGCCAAACCTAAAGTTTCCGGTTGAGACCAACCACCCCATAAGAGAGCACGACGAATTGTGATTAATGAGGGTGCTGCTTCCCCACGAGCAACACAACAAAAAATTCCTCTGACAGTGGGGAAGAGTACAGGAAAAGGCAAGGGTCCTGCGGAGCCAAGTCTGGCTGAGGAAAGCTCCGATAGCATGGGCATCTACGACAACCACCTTACCAATTTGGAGTCTGAAGGTGAGGATACTTTAGGGTCTAGATCACTGGCATATGTATCCGAGCCGGAGGATGATCAGACTCTGCAGAGGAAGAGAGTTGAACTACGCTCAAAAGTGCTACATGATCCAGCCAGGATACCAGTTACTCTTATTCCTCTTCCACCTCCAACACAGTCTGTTGTGTAGGCACCTCCAATGCCCCCGATACATGCACCTCCCTCTCGATCATTGAATAGACTCAAGGCTGTCGGGTTGAGGACAATTTTGGAAGAGAAGTGGTTGTCTACAGATGAAGTGGTAGACAGGTATCCAAAAGTGTGGAGTACTATTAAGTTCCACAAGTTTAAGAGGTTCACATAACCCCGAGGCTCATACATACCTTCCTGGGTTCAGGAGTTTTATACTGAATACGGGAAGCTAGTCCAAAAGGAGAAGAAGAAGGACATCACATTCGCACCAGTTGATCATGTGGTGGTGCGTGGTAGAAAGGTGAAATGCAACAACACTGCCATTAATGAAGTGATGGGGTCTATGACAAATGTGATCCACTTCTTGGTGGATCAGATACAAAAGAAGACCCTTGATGACTTAAAATGGTGATTGGCTCCTCTAATTTCCAACATCACACCGCCATGGATCGAGCTAGGAGTTCAGATTGAGAAGAAGGATCTGAACTGCATGCTATTGGTTTGGGTTTATTAGCAGCACATTGATGCTTTCCCAAAACGAGTCCACACTCCAACATCCTAAGGTTTCATTGTTGGGATCCATCATTAACCGGGATAGACTGAATCTCGGGCTAATTATTAAGTAGGAGATGGCCATGAGGGCCAAACAGAGTCATACCTCACTCCCTTTCCCGGTGTTGATCATGGATCTGTGCTAGCGTGCCCGAGTGCCCTTAGTGGTAGAGAGGATATGGAAGTGACTCTAACTTCCTCTAATGACATTCGGAGGATTGAGGCCGAGTACACTAGAGACGAGGTTTAGAGAAGGAGAGTTGTACCGGTGGACACTTTCCCAGTTGTTGATGTTGAGATGTTAGAGACAAATCCATCCCATCCTACCCAGGTCGGTGAGCCCTCAGGTATTCCTAGCACCTCTACTACTGTCCCTTCTTTGTCTGCTACTTCTGCTACTACTACTACTACTGTTGCTGCTACTTCCCGGCCCTCATTGACACATGCGATGCTATTCAAGATGGGCCATCTAGCCCAATCTAGTGATGTCTGTACTTCCCGGGTAAAGGCTGCTGTCCCTGGTATGATTGAGAGGGCCATTGCTGGTGCCTTAGCTCCCATCCGAGCTGAGGTGAGAGAGAACCAAAAGTTGATCACATGCGATGCTATTCAAGATGGGCCATCTAGCCCAATCTAGTGACGTCCGTACTTCCCGGGTAAAGGCTGCTGTCCCTGGTATGATTGAGAGGGCCATTATTGGTGCCTTAGCTCCCATCCGAGCTGAGTTGAGAGAGAACCAAAAGTTGATCACCATTCATGGACTATATTTGGATGCCCTCACGGTGAGGGTAGAGGCATGTGAGCAGAGCGGACTCTGGTTGGCTGATGTGACAACTTTGAGAGCCGATGTTAGTAGTTTGAGACATGATGTGGATGTGCTTAAATCCACGGATCTGTCAATGTTTTTCAGCACAGTGGACCTTCCTGAGATCCCGAGTGCAGAGTTACCATCCATTTCTGAGATCCCTTCGATTACAACGACTGGAGATGCTGTTGTGGCTGATGATGATGCCGAGTCTGATACTCACATGACTGATGAGGAGGAGCTTGGTACCCGTGCTGCAGCAGTATATGATGACCTGGATGATGTAGAGGGCGTGATGGTGTAGACAACCATGAAGGCTTCTCTTCAGGACACATCGATGGTGGGCTCCAGTGGAGTGAATGATGTAGATGAGCCGGGCACTGATACCCTGATTAAACGTTTCAAGCATACCTCATCCAATTCTGGGTGCCAACGATCGTTAGTTAGTATAAAACCCAACAAACAGTTGGGGTCGAACCCACAAGGAGCGGTACGTGTTCAAATTCAAGTATGAAGTACAAATGTGGTGTAATTAGTTATAGGAATAGAAATTATCGAAAAAGACATGTAAACAAGTCTGAAGGAGGTGACACGAATGTTAGATAGGGGGTTTTGGTTTGCAATTTTCAGCTAACAACGCAATCAAGCAAGAATACAATGATTAAGTGATGTCGTTTTAAGCCTATTTTAAATACATATATAAAGATTTTAAGTCACCAAATTATGTCTTCTTTCTCATAATTTCTAAATCCCCAAATCAAAACCAAAACCCTCTCCAAAATACTCTCTCTAGAAATCCAAAGATGAAGAAGAAGAAGAAGGGTGAGGCTAGGGTTGAAGGATCCATATTTTCTCCTAAAATTCATGGTAGTTTTTCATCAAGGTATGGTAGTCTTTTATCCATGGATAGTTCTCATCCATTGAGTCCCTCCAAACTCAATTTCAAAACTTGTAACTTCCCCAAAAAACTAGGGTTTTACTCCAAGTCATGGATTCACTTTAAAAACGGTTCTAATGGTTTAATTGCTTTATATTATGATCAAATTGATGATTATTTACTGTTTTTATGATGAATTCCCCAAGAATTCCCCTATTTCCCCAGTGTGGATCTAAAAGTGGATTTGTTGATTGATGTAAGTAGAATATGATAGAATTATGCCTGTAGTAATGGAATTACTTGAATTATGTTATCCTCCATGTCTAAAGTAGTAATTCTAGATATGTTGATGGAATATGATCTATGATCCTTGAAGGGAAAAGTACATGAATTATGCTTGATTATAAGATGTGAGTATATGCATTTAGATCAGTTTGAGGGTAAAGTGGGTATGATTATGATCTAATTGTTGTGTTCATTCGATGATTATCCTTATGTACACACTTATGTATGAATATGATATGATGTGAAAGGTTTTTCACATGTTGTGATTCTAAGGTTGGAAGACTAGTCTCACCTAATGAATCTATGAGCTTTAGTATGAGTTGTGTTGGATTGAGTGTCAAGACATTCTTCCATAATTATGAACGTAAGTCAAGACTTAATATGAACTCAATGGGAATTGATGCTTAGCACCTAGTGGATATGAATATGAGATGGAAACTTATACTATAGTTGAGTTCAGCTTCCCTTGAAAGCTTATACACTAGTTGAGTTCGGCTTTCCAAATGGGTTCCTTCTACACTAGTTGAGTCCGAGTTCCCAAATAAATGTATCTCATGAGATGGAAACCTTCTACCTTAGTTGAGTGCGGGTTTCTAGAAGAAATCTCCTTTTCCTATAAACTATGTGCCCACATAGGTATTTAGCTAGTGGATCTACCTAAGCTAAGAGTATAGTTCTACCTTAGGCAAGTAGGACAACCCCTTTTCAGTGTGGGGTAGACACCAGATTCCATGATTAAGCTCTCATGGCCTATGTTAGTTAAAGCTAATCCCACTATGATAATATGAACAAGAATATGAGTTATGAACTATAGTTACTTAATAGGCTTTCCTTAGTGTGGATAGGATTATGGGATCTTATTCATGTATTGCACAAGGATGCTTTGGGGGTATTATGGTATATTTCTAATATGGTATGATGGTCTATATGTTGAATATACTTATGACTTATGCTTTTGCACTAATTTTCATGATGATTTCTAAAATTGGTAAAGTGCATATTTTTCAACAAAAATTCCCCTTTTTAGCATGTTTTCAAGGATTTTATGCATGACTATCATACTTAGTGCAATTTTTGTACTAACCCATATTTTTCTACATTTTCCACAAAGTGTAGGTTCTGGTGTTTGAGGTGATCTTCTTTTGATACAAGCTTGGATCGACTATTCTCCTACCTTGTGGTGAGTCTTTATGGATCCGAGTACGAGTGATGTCTTGTTGTTCCTTTTCTTTCATTGTACTAGACTTTCTGATTTTATTGTAAGGGCTGTGACCCTATTTGATACTTCGATTGTAATAGATGGCTAATTAAGACAAAGTCTAGACTTCCGCTTTGCTTTTATGAAAACTTCTTAAGACTTGAAATGTGTTTTACTCCTTATTGTTCTTTACTTTCGTGATGATATGCTAAGTGGTTTACATGGTGCCTTTAGGGGCATGGTGTGCCTTGTTACGTCTAGGGGGTACCCTTGGATCGTGACATAGCTGGGTAATAGTCTCCCAGCTTTTACGATGTTTTTCAAAGATTAATTTTAAAAACCCACTTGTAAATCTTTAAGTTTGATCCTCAAAAAAGCTTACAAGTCTACAATGGAACTCTAAAACTCCAAAACAAACTCTCCTTAATGATAGCAAGATACTAAATTTACAGTTCAAAATTGAATTTATAGTTGCCCAAAATTTGGCCCGAAAAGACATTAGGCGAGATAAGTCGGGCTCGCCGAGTGGTTCGGCGATCCACCCTTTGCTCTCTTTCATCGCCATTTTGCATTGGTTCTCAGTATCCCCTAGTCCTGTAACTTTGGGTGATCCATGTTGTCATTGCGGAACGGATCGACGATTCACCGACTTCTCATTTCTGTCACCGACTTGGTTTCTTCCCTCAGGGCTGGCACATTGGAACTTAAGGCGGTCTGAAGAGCCACTCGGCGGTTCGCCGAGTGGTCGTGGCGATCACCAGGATCGCTTTTCTTCACTTCTTCAGTTTGTTATGCTCTTTTTTGCCGATTAGTGTCCTTACCTTACTCCTTAGCTCACATACCTGAAAATCAAGGCTTTAACATTAGTTTATAGCACAAATTAGGCATTTTAGGATACTAAAACTATCAAAACAAATCCCTGAATGAGTTGAAATCTTAGACTCATCAACACCCCCAACTTGAACTTTTGCTTGTCCTCAAGTAAAACTTAAGATCAATAGTTCAATAAGGTTGTCTCAAATAGTGCTGCATAAGAATCAACATGGATGCACACAACAAGGTCCAAGCTACTCATACAATGATCCATTGTGCACTCAAAGATTCAAATTGACTCAGCATTACCATGGATACTCAAGTTCACAACACTTGCTTCAAATGCAAGTTCAAGCTCAACAAAGGTACTCAAATGCCCTCACAACAAAGATGATCCCACATTCACACAAAATTATTCAACAATTTAAAGTCCTAGAGTAACATGCAACTATCATACTCAAAAAGACAAACACACACATGACTTCACCCGTAGGCCTTCCCTTATTTTCCAACCAGCATTCGTTTCAGCTCACTAAAGATCACAAAGGTCTTTTTAAGGCTCGTAATGGGGTTGAGTGCAAAGGTATGATCATTTAGGCTTAGTGGCTTCTTCCTTCATGAAGTATGGCCTGAAACTCACTCTTTCTCCTTCTCTTTCCTATTCACACATTTTCCAAACTCCACCCCATTATTTAACTAGACATGAATTACCAGATACCCCATTTTTCACTATGTTCACATGCTTTATTTCACAATTATTGCTCTTATTCAATCTTTTTATTTTCTTTCTTCTTTTATTTTTTTATATGGAAGGGTTCCATATTTTTCAAAACAGTCCACAAAGGGGGAGCTTTTCACACTTCTTGAGTTTCCTTCATTTTCGCCACACCCCCAACTTAGGCTTTTGGCTTAAGTTGGCTATTCAAAGATACCAATACTTCATGAAGGTTATAGGTGATGGGATAAAGAGGTCAAAGTTTCTCAAGTTTCTTTCAAGAAAAGAATAGGCTCAAAAGGTGCCAAGCTAGGCTCACACTTCTCACAAGGGTGGCCACAAAAAAGGTATATTGTCAAATTTGGCTCACTCTTCAAAATTCTTGCCTAAGATCATTTCAATTGTTCACTTCACTCAATCAATCGGACTAACTAGGCAAGTTCTAGGTGTCATTAAATACAATGTTCAAGATGACCTCACCACACAAGGCATTGGTACCAATATCAAACAAGACTCTACACTTTCTAGCTAGCATGCAATGATCATTGCAAAAGACTCATTCGATAACCGACTAGTCACAACGATATACTAAAAGTTCACATATTTCCTATGTAACTTAGTTTACCTCATCGTAGCCGCACATTCATTTAGTTCAATTAAGAGCACCATTCAAGTCATCGATATTGATGACAACCAACACTTAAATTTGCACAAGAACAACATCAATCACACATACAAGAGGTGGCAAAATTTTAAAATTAGGTTCAAAACCATTTTCATTCAAAACACTGGGCCACAAGCTAAAACATCCGCAATACCAAAACCAAGATATATATAGATAAACCAAATAAGCCCAATATTCATAGAACCATCATCAAAATAGAACCACCAGGCACAAAATAATCACAAGAGGTAGGTATGAAAATACCTCACCCCACCCAACAAAACATGAAGTTGTCCTCAAATGCAACTAAATAAAAAATAGAGTATAAAAAGTAACAGAGAGGGAGGGGAAAATCATCCTGCCAGTGCTCGTGAAGTCTGCATCTCAGCCACTCAATCTGTCTGGGCATCAGTGCCCGATGTATTATCAACCTTAGCTCTACTGGAGCCTGCCATGGAAGTATCTCTTAGGGAGGCTTGTCGAGCTGTCTCGAACATGGCACCGTCTAGGTCCGCCAGGTCCTCATAAACAGCCTCCTCACGCTTACAAAGTTGCTCCCCATCTGTCTCAACCTCGAACTTAGTAGCAACAACATCAGCCTTAATCTCATCTCCTTTAGTATCCGGAGGCACCTCAGAACAGGCTAGAACATCTACACTTAGGTCATCTGGGATCTCCACCGTCCAAAATAGCGGAGTAAAGTCTGCGGGCTTCAGATGGTCCACATCCTTTCTTAGCTCAACAACATCGGCCTTCAAGGTCGTCACCTCCTCAGTGACACCCTGTCCTCTCAAACAAACCTCTACTCTCACTGAGAGGGCATCAATAGAAACCCTGAGAGGCGTCATTGCAGCAATAAGAGCTCTCTCAATCATCCCGAGAACCGCGACCTCTAGCCGGGAGGCACGCATATCAGCAGAATGGGCTAGGTGCCCCATCTTGAGAAGCATGGCCTGAGTGATCGGATGCCTGGAGGCAGTAGTACCAGCAACAAATCTAGGGGGCGGGGAATCAGCAAAAGTGCCAGGAATATCAGAAGGTGCGGAGCTGAAAGTAACTGAAGGCATAGTGACCGGAGTAGGCATGACTACCTCTGCTGGTAGAGTCCGCGTCGCCGACTGGACTTTTGGCGCGACGCGGACCTGTTCCCTCGCAGCAAGTTGTGCACAAATGGATCCACTTCGTGATGTGCTCCTAGAGCGCACTCCACTGTTAAGTTAAATTGTTTTCAACACGCTGGCTTCAGCTCCGCGATGCGGAGTTGCTCACTTGCAGTGTATTTTTTCCAGTTTCTTGGCCATTCTCCTTAGGAACTTCGACTTCTATTCTCCAACCTTTTGCATATTGTCTTTTTTCGCTCCTTTTCCTTTGCTTTTCACCTTGAAACATCTAATCATATTGGTTAGAGGAAACACAATCTATGGACTCTAAAATTTCAGTTCCGATTAGGAATTTTCTCTCAAACTTAGCTATATATATGGGATAAGTTGGTTATTAGGTGCATAAATACGCCTAAGATCACCACCCCACAATTAAAGATTTGTTCGTCCTTGTACACTTTCAAACATACGACGACTCTACTACATTTCCATCTAAAGGCATTCCAGCTTTGGCTACAACAACTACCAGAGCTTCTCAACAACATAGCAACATCATTCACTCATTTGGACAACTGACACAGACCTTCTAGCCTCAAGAATGGACTCTTACAGCGTAACAAACTCATGCATAGTTTTTGGATACACAGTTATATCAGTTACCAGACCTCATTAAACATGTGCCCTTACCACAAGTGAACACCCTGATTTACTCACACATAAAATTTTACACAATAATAGGTGTGGGAAGCAAATTTCGCTCACACTCTCAAAAGAATTCACATGCCACAACCAACGAACCATATGCTTACCCTTAGTGTACTGCAACACTACTTTCAAGAATACGGAAGTTCAAGATCAATTAGGTTTTTTAAGGGTTGTAATGTAGGCTAGGGGATAAGTAGGAACTATTTTTGGATGGAAATAGTGACTGCATTCCCAAGCACTTTAATACAAGACAAACTTCATTTTTTGTTGTAAGGTATTCAACACTCATTTCTTCCCACCATTTTTATTCTCAATTCATCACAATTTTGTTTTACGAGCCAGACCTATTCTGTGTCTTCCCACTCATTCTTTCGTTTCCTTCACTATTGTTCACAGAAAGTGCTTAGGAACTTTTGGATCAAATTTATAGGCCATAGAAGGAATGGGAATTAGCTTCATGCCTGGCTACCAAAGAATAAGCTAAAGGCTCGAAGGGGTTAACTAAGGATATACAACAAGGTGGGTACATGAAGAAAACAAACAAGGCTATCAAAGAAATGCCTATATCACTTCCTCAACTCCTTATCCTTTTTTTTGCTTTGCAGACACACCAGAGAAGTTCTGGACCTCAATTAGTAGCAAGGAATACACAAATCTTACACACATAACACATATTCAAATCAACACTGATCACTACAGACTACTTCCCAATCACTGACACAAATTCATTTTAAGCACACGCTCTTTATAGTCACATAAAAGAGCCTACATGTCTCAACACATAGTCATTCCTTTATCTTCAACCTTTAGTCTACCTCAAAGCAGCTGTGCAACCTTAGAAAAATGCCAACCCTACAGACCCAATGATCGAAACTACTCTTAAGACGACCGTCATTCATATATCATAGGGCAGTTTGACTCAACTATGACACTGACTCAATCCTAAGAAACAAATTTTTTTTTATACGGTTCAACGGGACTATCCTTGGCCAAAGAACCGAAAACAACTTCCAAGGGACCCAAAAAAAATAGCAATAATAAAAATATTTACACAGATATAATACTCCCACCCCACACTTAAAAATACAACACTGTCCTAATGTGACATATATCAAAATGAAAGCAAAGTAGGGCAGGTGTAGTTCCCTGATCATTCATCCATGTCGGCATCACCGTCGGTGCCCTCAAGAGCCAAAAGGTCACCCTCCTCTGCATCAGAATCGGATTCACTATCCGATATGGTTCGTCTCTTGTCTTCTTCAGTTAGAACAACATCCCATATGGGCTCCGGAAATGCAGGTTCGAGTCCCAACAATGCCTCAGCATGTTCATTTAGGGGGTACGTCGTCGAAATTTTGTCAAATTGATCCTTAGTTGAAGCTCGACACCTATTTCTATGGTGCAACATTTCCAATCCAAATATGCGCGCCGTGATCATATCATCCCTCTTATTTCGCTCAGCGATAGTGAGGGTGGATCCATGCATATTTTTTGGCTCTTTTGTCTTGGTAACATCTACGGGTGTGGTGAACAAATGTGCCATATAGTCCACACTCTCCTCAGGTACGCCAGCTCTCCTGCATAAACTAGTGTTTAGTCCGCCAAAAACATACCTTCTTGCTCTATGCACTCTAGCCTTGCGCATGGCCTATTTTAACATTGCTACTACATTGATGGGTAGGTCTTTCATTAGAGCATATACCAAACATACACGGTCTCTCGTCACCTCGGTGAAATGCAGCCCTGGTATCAAACAATTCATGATAATTTTTAACCACACCCGGGCTTCCCGATTTATGTGAGCATAAGGATATGATTGATGATAGCCACGGTGCCCATGCCGAATCCATTTCGCATTGGACTGCGCTTCACACAAAACATGTCAAATCTGCTGGTACGGAGGATTGATATTTATCCTCGTGAGCACATCAGAAGAGGCATCTACAGTACCCACTATTTGATTGATAATTGAGGATATCAGAGGGACCTCCACACCATGCACTGTTACAAAGTGAGAACGAACATCAGGTTTTCAATTTGCATAGAATTCCTGAATCACACTAACATTGCACTCTGTTAGATCCTGAAAAATAAATCCCATGTGCAACTCTTGTAGGCGGCGTATAATTCGAGGGAACTCCCTCTCTAATTGCACATCATCAAGTATCACATCTGAAAAGTACTTGGCTTCAGTGAGTGATTTATACCATTTTTTCCCTCAGATGTGATTGCCTTATCCCCATAACGTTGGGTCTGCCCTCGTGGTACTGCGGGTGCTGGGGGAATGGTTGTGCGAATCCTCACTCTCTTACGGCTGCTAGACGCAACCACTTTTCCAGACCTTTGTGTGCTAGACATGTTATCCTGCAATCAATTAGTTATCATTTTAGTTAATGAGACCCAATCATAAAAGATCACCCCACACTTATTATCAAGCACAACTTTCACAAACAACACGGTACTGAAACTTCCCATTGTTATTTTCAGCATATTATTCTCAAAACTCATCACATTTTAAGCATACAAACCCCTTACTACTTTGATTCTACTCAAGAATTCCAACCAACATCCATGCTTTTACTTCAATCATTCCCCTCATAACATATTTGCTACTCAAGATTTCACAAAACCCAACTTTCACCCAATTAATTCAAAGTATCCTCTTTCTACTTCCCCCCATAGCCATTCAGCAAGGTAACCATACATAAGTTCCATAACTTAGGTTAAACGATTAAATCATTTCACCTATTGTCACAGTTTATACAAAGAATAATCAATTTCAGAAACATTACCCATTAATCCCCACCCCTTCATGAACTTACAACAAAATTTCACCCCAAAGAGAGAAGAAAAGATGTGAGAAACATACCTTGAGTGTTTAAAAGAAGGAAAATGGAAGAACTTGATGATGATCTTTCAAATTTGCAACATAGATTTGATTGAGGAAGAGAGTTAGGTTGAGGGGGGCGGGGGGAAGAAAATTCGTTATGATTTTAGGGTTTAAAAGGGGATGGGGGTCGGGTTTTACCATATTAGCTGGGTAAAACTCAAATTTTTAATGAAAAAGAAGAGAAATTCTTACCAGGCAGTCACGGACATGCCTTGTGCTTTCTGTTTCGAGTCGAGGGAGGTTCTATGCATGGTGGAATCAAGTCCACGACGTGCTCAGGTCGCGGACTCCACTATTAATCCCTTATCGTTGTCGTAATTCAAATAAGCGGGTCCACGACGCGGAGCTGTCGTGACCTTGCCTTTACGTTTTTGAACCTTCTCCTGGGGTGTCCATCACATGGCAGGAACAAGTCCGCGACACGGTCTTGTCGCGGACTTCACTAGTTTACGCTCAACATGTTTTTTTCTTTTAAAAATTAGAACTGGTAAAATAAATAAACTAACCTATAACTAAAATAAAAAAGAACTAACCTACCAAAGCAAAATAAAAATAAAAGTCCTCTATAGTACAAAGTCACGGGTTGCCTCCCGAGTAGCGCCTGATTAAATGTCGCGGCACGACTCAGCTCCCCATCATTCATTGCTTAACTCTGAACTCTCTTCTTCTCGATCCACCTCTTGTCTGAAGTAAGGCTTCACCCTCTGACCATTCACTATGAATGTGGATTGTTTTCCTTCATTCCATAACTCCACAACTCCGTTTTCTGTCATGCGTACCACCTCGAATGGGCTGCTCCATTTTGACTTTAGCTTACCTGGAAACAATCTCAATCTAGAATTAAACAATAATACCTTTTGACCGGGTTCAAAGAGTCGGGGCACAATATGCTTATCGTGCCAAAGCTTAGTCTTCTCCTTATAGAGCTTAGAATTTTCATAGGCATGGAGTCTAAATTCCTCCAATTCATGTAGCTGACCCATCCTTTTTCTCCCAGCTAATTCTGGATCAAGATTCAATTTCTTCACTTCCCAGTAAGCCTGATGTTCTAATTAAACTGGAAGGTGACATGCTTTACCAAACACCAAGTGATTGGGAGAAGTTCCTATTGGTGTCTTATAGGCGATCCTGTATGCCCATAATGCATCATCAAGCTTCATTGCCCAATCTTTCCTTTAGGCATTCACTATTTTCTATAGGATCTGCTTCATCTCCCAATTTGACACTTCTACCTGGCCACTAGTTTGAGGGTGATACGCTGTAGCCACCTTGTGCCTGACTCCATATTTAGCTAAGATATTCTTCACCAGTTGATTTATGAAGTGCGTCCCTCCATCACTGATTATTGCTCTAGGAGTTCCAAACTGGGTGAAGATATGCTTCTTTAAAAACTTCAGAACCACTTTAGCATCATTAGTAGGCAAAGCTACTGCCTCAACCCACTTTGACACATAGTCCACAACCATAAGTATATATTGATTTCCATTGGATGGAGGAATGGTCCCATGAAGTCGATCCCCTAGACATCAAATATTTTGACCTCCAAGATGTTATGCAAAGGCATCTCATGTCGTTTGGAGATAGTCCCCATCCTCTGGCAGTGATCACAATTTTTCACATACCTTGCAGCATCTTTAAACAAAGTAAGCCAAAAAAAACCTGATTGGAGCACCTTATGTGCAGTGTGCTCACCTCCATGATGACCCCCATATGCAGATGAGTGGCAACTATCCATCACTTGTCTCATCTCAGATTTAGGCACACACCTCTTCATCATTTTGTCAGAACCTTGCTTGAAGAGATAAGGCTCATCCCATATGTATAACCGAGCATCATAAATCAACCTTTTCTTTTGATGTATGGTTGCACTCGGTGGGAACAATCCGTTCACCAAATAATTAACAATATCTGTATACCATGTTAGTTCTGTGACCTCTAGCGCCAATAGCTATTAATCAGGAAACTCTTACCAAATCAGACTTTGCTCCCCCACATGTGACGAACTCTCCAACCTGGACAAGTGATCTGCAATCTGATTTTCAGACCCCCTTCGGTCCTTGATCTCTATGTCAAACTCTTGCAACAACAGAATCCACCTAATCAACCGCAACTTTGCATCCTTCTTATTGAGCAGGTAACTGATAGCTGCATGGTCAGTATAAACAACAACTTTAGTCCCTACCAGGTAAGATCTAAATTTTTCAAAAGCATAGACCAATGCCACTATTTCTTTCTCGGTCACTATGTAGTTGGGTTGGGCTGTATCCAGTGTTTTACTTGCATAATAGATTGAGTGAAACACCTTCTCTTTCCTTTGTCCTAACACTGCTCCTATAGCTACATCACTTGCATCACACATCAGCTCAAAAGGAAGCTCCCAGTTTGGGGAGGTCAGGATTGGAGCTTCTATCAACTTCTTCTTCAAGGCTTCAAAAGCTTGAATGCATTGATCATCGAATATGAATTTCATCTCCTTCTCTAGGAGTCTGCACATGGGTCATGCAGTTTTAGAGAAATGCTTGATGAATCTCCTGTAGAAACCAACATGACCCAAAAAACTTCTCACCCCTTTAACAGAGACTGGGGGAGGTAGCTTTTCAATGACTTCCACTTTGGCATGATCAACTTCTAGCTGTCGCTTAGACAATTTATGGACAAAACAATCCCTTCCTTCACTAGAAAATGACATTTTCCCAGTTTAGGATGAGATTAGTTTCCTCGCATCTAGCCAGCACGTTGTCCAAATTCTCCAGACACCTCTCAAAAGACTCTCCAAAGACTGAGAAGTCATCCATGAATATCTCCATAAAATCGTTAACCATATCTTGAAAGATGGCCATCATGCATCTTTGGAAAGTGGCTGGAGAATTGCATAGCCTAAACGACATTCGCTTGAAAACATATGTCCCATATGGACAAGTGAATGTAGTTTTATCCTGGCCCTCTGGTGCAATCACGATTTGGTTGTATCCTAAATAGCCATCTAGGAAACAATAATATTCTTGCCTAGCTAACCTGTCCAACATCTGATTAATAAAAAGAACAGGGTAGTGATCCTTTCTGGTGGCCTCATTCAATTTCCTGTAATCCATGCATATTCGCCACCCTGTCACTGTCCTAGTTGGAATCAACTCATTTTTTTCATTGGAGATTACTGTCATGCCTCCTTTTTAGGCACACACTAAATCGGGCTGACCCACTTGCTGTCTGAAATTAGGTATACAATACTCGTATCCAGCCATTTAATCACCTCCTTGTGCACCACATCTTTCATCACTGGGTTTAGTCTGTGCTGAGGTTGTACAATTGACTTGTGGCCCTCTTCTATAAATATCCTGTGCATGCATAAAGCTAGGATGATGCCATGTATGTCAGCCATCTACCAACCTATCGCCATTTTCTTGTTTCTTAATATTTTTAGAGAGGCCTTAACCTGCACTTCAGACAAAGCAGAAGAAAGGATTAGAGTTAACAATTCATTGACACCTAAAAATGGATACCTAAGATGAGAAAGAAGAGATATTAACTCCAACTTCGGTGCTTCCTTAACTGATGGCTTAAGAGGTGGTCCCAAGACCCTGTTTAATGGTTCCAAAAATTGCAAAGCATACTCACATTTGGGACATCTAGAACGCTAGCCAACTCCTGGGATTCAACGTCCCCCTCAATGTCCTGCCCAATTAACACTTTCTCTAACGGGTCTCTGACTTCAACATATTTATCTGTTGGTTCTTCATCAATAACTTTAATTGCTGACAGCTCCTTATATAGTGCAGACAACTTTATTGCCTTGTACACATCAAATATCTCTACCTTGTCATGATCCCTCATTTTCAGTCTACCAACCGCCACATCAATTAACGCACCACCAATTTCTAGGAATAGGTGTCCCAAAATAAATGGGACCTTTGGGTCAGGCTCAAAATCCAAGATGACAAAGTCTACGGGGAAGATCAGAGTTCCCACTTGGACTATGGATCCTAGAATTGCACTCCTCAGTGAGTGCCACTTTTGCATACTTTACCAATCTACTCTTGTTGGCTACCACATCTTTCACATAGTTGGCATATTTAGGAATGCCCTGCAACACATTAATCAAAGGCAAGTTAACATGTACTTGTTTAAGTAATTTAATAAACTTACCGAAACATTCCTCTCCTTCTGCTTTTTGAATTTCTATGGGAATGGATGAGGTGGTTTTGCTCTTGGTTCCTCATTCAACCCTTGCTCACTTGGTTCAACTTCATCTACCTATTTTCCTTTTTCTTCAGTAGCTTTTTCCTTTGGCGTTAACTCCTCCAATGGATGACCACTATGAGCACTCACAACATTTAACTGTTTTGGGTTTGGATTAGTATTTCCAAGCAAACCCCCTTGTGGTCGAGAATTCTGGGCACTAGCAAATTGCCCAAACTGCTTCTCCAAATTCTGAGTCACTAGTTGATTGTTTCGGACATCTGCTGCCAACTTAGCTTGGTCAGCCATGATTTGTTTTAGCATGTCCTCCACACTCATATCACCTTGCTTAGTAGCCCGCTGATTACCTTGACCTTGCTGGTTTCCATGGTTCTGCTGATTGTAATGTTGTCCACCACCTTGTGGCCTGTACTGGTTTTGTCCTTGGTTTTGGTTTTGATTACCACTGCATGAAAAGTTTGGGTGATTTTGCCAGCTTGGGTTGTAGGTATTTCCATAATTTTGGTGATTTCCTCCTCGCTAGAAATGAACAAATTTTGGGTTTGCTCCACCTACCTCAGCAGTGTGATCTCCATCTCCACATACTTCACACCATGTTGGTGGTTGCTGCACCATATTAACTTGAGCTTGCTGCTGTCCTAGTGTCATCTTGCTGAAGTGTAGTCATCATATTCTGCGTTGCTGAAATTTGTGCAGTTAAGGCTGTCACTGCATCCACTTCCAACACTCTAGCAGTCTTTTGTATGACCGGTTGAGCTCTTCCTCCATTCCACTCAGGATTACCTTGTGAAATCCTATTAAGAAATGTAAACATCTCAGTTTATGTCTTCTCCAAAGCTTGTGCACCTGCAGCAGAATCAAGTAAAATTTTCGTGTTTGGTTCCAACCCTTCAATGAAGGTGTGGACCAACGCTTCGTTAGCTTGATGATGATGTGGACAACTTAGCAACATGGACTTAAACTTGTCCCAAGCTTGGTACAAGTTCTCTGTTCCTTTCTGTCGGAAGCTCAATATATCACTTCTCAGCTTAACTGTTTTCTCGGAAGGAAAAAATCTTATCAAGAACTTCTGTGCAAGATCATCCCAGGATGTTATGGAATTTGCGGGATAAGAGTTCAACCATCTTTTAGCGTTCCCTAGCAGAGAAAAGGGGAATAGGGTGAGCCTCACATAATCTGAGTTCACTCCAATTGGAGTGTACGTGTCACTGATCTTGAGGAAATTTTGAATATGCACTTTTGGGTCTTCATGAGATAGACCAGTGAACTGTCCATTTAAGTGCAATAATTGCAGCATGCTCTACTTCAATTCAAACCTCCCACCAGCTGTAGGTTTCTAAATACTTGAAGTAACATTTGTGGTGCGTGGGTTGCCACGTCTCTCACTTTTATTTCTGCCACCACTGTAGGTGTGCTTTGATCCTCCCCTTCTTCTATGAATTCTGGTTCACTAGCGACAAGAGGAACATGATATGTGAGTCTTCTTTGCCTTCTCTGGTAACAAACAAATCTTTTCGGTTCAGCTAGAGGGTCTACCAAGTCCTGGTCGTCTTTCGGTGTGAAAACTTGACACAACCTGTAAAATGAATAGCCAAGATCAAGTTGTCAACACTTGTACAAATAAATTAGAAACTCAAAAATTAAATATCTACCGATTTTAAAGTCCCCAGCAGCGGCGCCAAAAACTTGTTGCGTACAAAAGCACACGCAAGTGCACATGGTCACTCAAGTAGTACAACGACTCTTTCGAGCCGGATTATCGTACACAAAGGACTTCAAATCAACAAATACTAACTTTATTGTATCTAAAATACATTTACTTATGTGACAGACGATTTTAGAAATTCGTTTGTATCAACTAAATTTAACAATTTCAAATATTAATTACTACAATTGCAAATAAGGGAATTTTGCAATTTGGGAAAATATACCAGTGTTGTAGCATATACCGATTTCAAGCATAATAATAACTTATCCTAGCATTCAATAGGTTAACCTCACTATTGATTCACAAGGTTAATTTTATGATCACGATCTCCCGACCTCTAATCGACTACCACCATTGGCAGCCTAACTACATTATTGAGTGGGGATTGGCATTAACCAATGGCGGAGCATTAAGCTAACATCTTGTGTATTAATCAAATGCGGCATATAGGTATAAGCCTATTCTATATATGAAACACTATAAGTTTTACCCTAGAATGAACACGCTTCTCACATTCTTTGGTCTATCCCTCTATTCATCTTCCGAGTTCAAGGGCGGATAATGAGTTTATTTTATTATTGATCAGTCATTAAAATAGTTAAATAAGAATGTAAGCATAAATCATAAGAAAACCCATCTCATGCTAGAAATAAATACTGTTACACCATTAATCGTAGCTACAACCCTAGAATAAGGGAATTTAGCTACTCATAGAACAAAACATCATCAAATAATGTTCAAAGATCATAGAAGTGTTTACCAAAATGAAGGAGTAGAAGAAGAACCCTAGATAATGTCAGCAAAATCGCCCAAATCATGTTTTCCCATTTTTCAAAAACTAGATAATGATAAAATAATAGAACTGGACTATTTATAGTCTGAAATAAAACACGTGACACTATTTAGGAGTCCAGGTCTGCGACACAGACCTGTTCCCTCGCAGCAAGTTGTGCACAAATGGATCCACTCCGCGATGCGCTCCTGGCGCGCACTCCACTGTTAAGTTAAATTGTTTTCCACACTTGGCTTCAGCTCCGCGATGCATAGTTGCTCTCTTGCAGTGTATTTTTCCAGTTTCTTGGCCAGTCTCCTTAGCAACTTTAGCTTCTATTCTCCGACCTTTTGCATAGTGTCCTTTTTCGCTCCTTTTTCTATACTTTTCACCCTGAAACATCTAATCATATTGGTTAGAAGAAACACAATCTATGGACTCTAAAATTTTAGTTCCGATTAGGAATTTGCTCTCAAACTTAGCTATATATATGAGATAAATTGGTTATTAGGCGCATATATACGCCTAAGATCAGCCCCACTACCCATCACATTTTTCGCTAAGATATCCAGCTGGGTCATCATTTTGGTCATGTTTTGGTCCCTCTCTTGATCCTTTTTGATATGCTCTTTTGTCTTTCTAAAATTTAGAGGAGAAACTTGGTCCTCTGTTACACCCCGGAGACTAGTAAGTTGAACTAGAGAGTTCTAGAGCCTTGTGTTAGGGTTTTAGAGTTTGATATGAGGGTTAAGCTCGTAAAATGAGTTATCGTACTTAGAATGAGGGTTTTAGGGTTAGGGTGTCAAGGTACGACACCCCCAAGGACCAACCAAGGGTCCTTGAGGGGGACCCAAAATAGTCCCTAAAAGTTGCCCAAAAAAATAGGCCACCTACGGATGGGACTCACCCCTCGTAGGTGGTGGACCCATGCCCCGTAGGTGGGGGTCGTGGGTCAAGGGCTACACTTACCTGCAACATTGAGCCACAGTCCACCACCCACGAGGGTGCAACACGATCTGTAGACCCACCCACGATCCGTGGGTGGGGGTTTCGTGAGTGGAGAAAGATTTCAAGTTTTAGCTTTAAGCGAGGGGCTTAAGGGTTAATTAGTAATTAGTTATGGGTTAAGGTTCCAAGACCCCAAATTCTCTCTAAATAATTCTCTCTCTCGAAGTGAAGAAGAAGAAGAAGAAGAAGAAGAGAATGAAGTAGGGTAGATTTCCTCCATTGTTTCAAGCTTGGTTAGGGCCTTGAATTAAGGTATGTTAGCTTAATCGTCTATTGGTTCTTCCACCCATAGAGCCCCCCTAGGTTTCCCCAAATGGTGAAGAAAAACCCCAATTTAGCTAGGGTTTCTTCCTACATTGTGGGTAGTGTTGAAGTATGATTCCAATCAAGTGGATAATACTTAATTAGGTTGTTTTAGTATTGAATTGTGATATTATGGTGAGTTTATGTGATTTCCATGGTAAACCCTAGTCTATTTGATGAATTTGATATTTTGTGGGTTTATGCCATGAAAGGTGAACTTGATGATTCTTAGGTGATCTTCTAGAATTAGTGCTATGAGTAGTAATTGATTAAGAATACAAACATATAGACATGAATAGAATGTGAGTATGATGGATCTTGACTAAGTAATGAATGAAGTTGAACCTTTATGATGAGTTATGACTATAATCACCTAGTAATGAAGAATGTGTTTAGAATGTCTTGTGATCTAGGTTCATAAGATGCTTTTATGGTGTAGAGTTATTAAGAATGAAGAATCATAGTTGTGAATGTTGATCACTAGGGTTTGAGAGTAAATCCAATGTGATGAATTATGCATATTAAGGCTCCAAGAGTGAAGCTTATGTGATAATGGTAGACTATAAGATAGAATGGTTATGATAAGACTTTACCACCTAATCTACCTCATGAGTGGTTGAATGCATAAATTGATAGAATCACATGAGTTACGATGATATCCATGTTTAGTGCATAAACCCTAGGTGTGAAGATTTGAAAGTAGGCTTGATCCTCAAGGAGGTAAAGTGTGAGATTATGCTTATAGTAATTGAACTATTTGAATCATGTTATCATCCATGTCTAATGTAGTTATCCTAGATATGTTGATTTGATATGATTAGGAATATATCCATGCCTAATGTAGTCATTCTAGGTGTGATGATTTAATATGAGCTTTGACCCTTAAAAGGGAAACATATGATAGTATACATGTTTTATGAAGTTTAGTTCATGCTTTAGAAACACTTTGAGAGTAAATTGAATGTGCTCATGATCTAGTTGTACTGTTGTTGAAAGGTTACCTTATATATATACTTATGCATGAGTATTAGATAAGGTGAAAGGTTTGTCACATGCAGCGATTCTAAGGTTGGAAGACTAGTCTCACCTAATTAAATCAAAGGCTCTAGAGCCGTCATAAATAGGTCATGGATGGTGATAGTTGTTCACACATGATGTAATGAGCTATAGTATGAGTTATGTTGGATTGAATGTCAAGGCATTTTTCCACAAATATGAACTTAAGTCAAGACTTGATGTGAACCCAATGGGACTTAATGCCTTGCACTGAGTGGATATTGATATGAGATGGAATCCCTCACGATAGTAGAGGTCAGGTTTCTAGTAGAAATCGCTTGAGATGGGAGCTCTCACGTTAGTAGAGGCCGGGTTCCTAGGAGCAATCTCATGGGATGGAAACCCTCACGATAATAGAGGCCGAGTTTCTAGAAGCAATCCTATTATCCCATAAACTACGTGCCCTCGTAGGTTACTTAGCTTTTGGATTCACCCAAGCTAAGAGTTTGGTTCTACCTTAGGCAAGTAGGACAAACCCTTTACGGTGTGGGGTAGACACTGGATTCCATGTTAAGCTCACATGGTCTATGTCGGTTAAGGCTTATGTCCCCAATAGGGTAGTAGTATGAACAAGAATAGGAGTTATGAACTGTGGGTACTTAAGAAGACTTACTTAGTATGGGTAAGACTATGTGATCTTAGTTATGCCTTGCACAAGTATGCTTTGAAGGTATCTATGATGTGTTCTTTTTATGTTATTGTGACCTATCAAATAAATATGCTATTGTTTTATGCTTATGATGTATGCTTTGGTGGATTGTTGCTATAGTTGCCTTCCATGACATAATTGACTAAAGGTGATAGTTCCCTTGTCTATATGAAATAAGCTTAGAATGAGACCAAATGAGTGGTAAGTGTGAATAGGATGACTTTAAGGCTATGCTTAATGTGAATGGTATTATGGGATGCCCTTCATGCATTGCACTAGTGTGCTTTGAGGTTACTTAGAAGTATTGTGCTCTTAGTACATGAAGCCTAGGTCTTGACTATGCATATAGACTATGATTAAGATGACCAAAAAGGGATACTTAGCTTGGATGGTATTATGGGATTCTATTCATGCATTGCAAAACTATGCTTTGAGGTTACTTGAGGATAGCCCTATTGTGGTACAAATGACTAGGAGTTGAATAATGCTTATATGATGCTTATGTTGGAGACTTTGCTTATTATTATGATATTGTCTCTTATGCGTAAAGTTGACGTTTCATGAAGTATTTCATATGATTTTGGATTATGTCTTATATTGACTAACCCTTATCTCATGCTCTTATGGTATTGTGCTAGCTAACATATTTAGTACATTTTGTACTAACGCATACTTTGCCTACATCCTAATCAAATGTAGGGTTTCGGAGATTAAGTTCTATTCTTGGAGCTAGGTTTATAAGGAGTAAACAAGTTGAAGATTTTGGTGAGTCCTCATAGCTTCGAGGAAAAAAGCCACCATTTCCTTTATGTCTTTTATTTCATGTGTTGAGACTACTGTATGGGCCATGTCCCAAGAGTTTTATTCTAAAGTTGTATTAGATGGTTTGAGATAAAAGTGTAGTAAAGACTTCCGCTTGCTTTTTCTATAGACTTCGATTGTATGGATAAAGTTTTTTTTTAATTTTTTTTTCCATACTTTTGTATTATCTTATGTTCATGATATGCTAAGGGATTGTATGAGGCTTTTTGGAGCCTTGTACACCGTGTTACATCTAGGAGGTATTCCTGGGTCGTAACATCCTCATGAGTGTACCATGCTCTATTTATCTTGGTCATGCAATCAAGGAGTTGAGATGCTACTTCATAGGGCTGTTGCATTATACCACTGGGAACAAGTTGATCAGCAACCCCTTTGTTCACGGAATGAAGACTCCTATAGAAGTATTGTAGCAACTAATCGTTTGGAAGTCCATGAGTTGGGCATTAAAGTACCAACTTCTTAAATCTCAACCACGTCTCGTTGATTGGTTCACCTTCCAAGCGCTTGAAATCTTGGATGTTATCTTTGAGTGTCATCATCTTCGATAGAGGAAAGAATCTCACTTGGAAAGTTGTGATCAAATCATCCTAATAGGTGATGGAGTCCCTCGGTAACTCGGATAACCACCCATCAAAGAGAATGGAAACAACCTGAGATAGACTGATTCTTGTGATATGTTCTTGAAGAAGAACGTACCACAAACATCCACGAAGTTTTGAATATACTCATGGGGATCCTCATGAGCCAGCCCCCCAAATAATCCTTTTAATTGTAGGAGCTGAAGCATTGTGCTAGTGATGTGAAAAACAACGTTCCCTTCATTTGGAGGTAGACGTATTGCACCAACACCACCCAATTGGATTGGGTCATTAACATCATTGAGATTCCCAATATCATCTTGGTGGCCTACTTGGCAACCATTGCTCCCGTTTACGCTCATCTCTTCCTCTGTTCAACATAAGCAACACAAAACAAAAACTAAAGTAAGTCGATTCAACTACAACCAAAAAGATTACAATTCAACTTCAATAAAATAATTTCAAACAACACCATCCCCAGTAGCGACACCATTTTTGATTAAACGTTTCAAGCACACCTCATCCAATTCTAGGTGCCAACGATCGTTAGTCAGTATAAAACCCAACAAAGAGTTGGGTCGAACCCACAGGGAGCGGTACATGTTCAAATTCAAGTATGAAGTACAAATGTGGTCTAATTTGTTATAGGAATAGAAATTATCAAAAAATACATGGAAACAAGTCTAAAGGGGGTGACAAGAATGTTCGATGGGGGGTTTTGGTTTGCAATTTTCAGCTACAACACAATCAGGTAATAATGCAATGACAATATAGAGGAGAATTCTCGGGATGTGATCAATTATTGGTAAATTTCACTATATGGGTAATTGAAACTACTAATAAGTAGCTAAATATCAGTGGGTAGGCTAGACTATGAATGAAATAGTTTTATCACGAACAACTATCACGTTTCAAGTGATTTCTTTTGAACATCAACAAGCTTAGCACCTAGGAACAATCCACAAGCAAGATGGGTAAGATTAGATCTACGATTCACTATCTCGAGCTGACCCCATATCAACCCAACACCTACAAACCATTAATTAAGACTTTTAGTCCCAAAACCTCTCTCTCAAGCAAGCTAAGAACTCAAAGTTAGAATTACATTTGCAAATACAATTCATCGATTAAAACACAGCTAATGATTAAACCACTTCAATATAGCATCTAAATTAGTAATTGACAATATCCATAAGCTAATTTAGCCCATAATCAGACGATCACACCCCAAGAATTAGGGTTTTAGCTAAACATCATAAAATGATAAAAAAAATTACCAACTCGATTAGCCATTAGCTGGGTAATAGTCTCCAAGCTTTTACAATGTTTTTCAAAGGTTAAATTCAAAAACCCACTTGTAAATCTTTAAGTTTGAGCCTAAAAAAATCTTACAAGTCTACAATGGAACTCTAAAACTCCAAAAGAAACTCTCCTTAATGATAACAAAATACTAGATTTACAGTTCAAAATTCAATTTATAGTTGCCCAAAATTTGTCCTGAAATGCCATTAGGCGAGATAAGTCTAGCTCACTGAGTGGTTCAACGATCCGCCCTTTGCTCTCTTTCATCGCCATTTTGCATTGGTTCTCAGCATCCCTAAGTCCTGTAACTTTGGGTTATCCATTTTGTCATTGCGGAACCGATCGACGATTCATCGACTGCCCATTTCTGTCACCGAAATGGTTTCTTCCCTCAGGGATGGCACACTGGAGCTTAAGGCGGTCTGAAGAGCCACTCGGCGGTTTGCCGAGTGGTCTTGGCGATCACCAAGATCGCTTTTCTTCACTTTTTCATTTTGTTATGCTCCTTTTTGCTTGTTAGTATCCTTACCTTTCTCCTTAGCTTATATACATGAAATTCAAGGCTTTAACATCAATTTATAGCACAAATTAGGCATTTGAGGACACTAAAACTATCAAAATAAAGCCCTAAATGAGTCGAAATCTCAGACTCATTATTCCCATATTGAGAGAGTCTCGGATGTGCAAAGTTCACCTCAGGCTTATCCTGATAGGGGGATGTTGACTCTCTTTTAGTTTTATTTTGAGACTGTTTATTCCTGTTATATTGAGGACAATTGTTAGTTTTGTTTGGCGGGGTGAGGTATCTTCATACCTGCCTCATTTGGGTTGTTTTTGTGAATAATTTATTTTTGGTAGCTTGTTTTGAATGCTTACTTTTTGTGACTACCAGTTTTTGGTTTTTAATATGAATGTGTTGGTTTTTGAGATCCAAATTAAAAATTTCACCTCTTGATATTTGCGAATGTGGTTTTTCTCTTGCTTATTTGAGTATCGGTTTCTATCAATACCGATGACTTGAATAGTGCTCTTGATTGAATGATATGTTTGTGCAATTCCAATGAGGCAAATTTTAGTTGCATAAGTCATGTGAACTCTTAGCATCTCATTGTGACTGGTTGATTGTTGAAATAAATCTTGTGATGATCATTGCACGCGACCTAAATTTGTAGAATCTTGATTGATGATTGTGTTGAATGCCATATGTGGTGAGATTGTTTTGAAACTTGTGCTTGGTGATAACTAAAACTTGCCCCGTTGGTCCAATTGACTAATATAGGGAATTGAAAGATATGGTCTTAGGCAAAATTTTTAGAGAGTGAACCAAATTGCCATTATACCTCTTTGTGACGACCTTGTGAGAGTGTGAACCTAGCTTGGCACCATTTGCGCCTATCCTTTTCTTTGGAAAGAAAGTTGAACACCTTTGATCTCTTCCCGTCCCACCTAAAATCTTCATGAAGCTTTGGTATGTTTTGAATAACCAACTTAGGCCAAAAGCCTAAGTTGGGGTGTGGTGAAAAATAAGGAGAGTCAAGAAGTTCGACAAATTCGCCCTTGAAGGATCGTGTTGAAAAATATGGAACCCTAATAGATAATAAAAGAAATAAAATAAAAGCAAAGAAGAAAAGTATTGAAAAAGAATGTTGCAATGGAGCTTGAATAAAATAAAAAGGGGTGTCCAATGAGTCATAGAAGAATGCATGTGCTTGAAAGAACTTTGGGTGAATTGTGAAAGATTGAAAAGAGTAAAAGAAAATGAGAGAAAGTGAAATGCAGGCCATGCTTCATGAAGGTAGAATTAACTAAGCCAAAATGATCATACCCTTACCCTCAGCCCCGTTATAAGCCTAGAAAGACCTTTGTGATCTCGATTGAGCTTAATGACATTTGATTAGAAATTATGAGCAAGCCTATGGGTAGAATCATGCACGTGTTTATCTTTGAGAGTGTGAGAGTTTCTTTTGATTCCTTAATTCCAAAATTTTGATGAGCTTTGTGTGAGCATGGAATCATTCTTGATGCGAGGGCATTCAAATACTTTTGTTGAGCTTGAATTTGCATTTGAAGCAAGCATTATGAGCTTGATTTCTATTTTATGATGGCTAGTCACAGTTTGAAACTTGTAGTGCATTATTGAACATTGCATGGGTGGATTGAACCTCATGTACATTCATGTTGAGTCTTGAGTAGCACTATTTGTAAACATCTATGTTGAATTGATTGATCTTGTATTTTACTTGTGGACAAAAAAAAGTTTAGGTTGGGAACGTTGATGAGTCGGGGATTTCAACTCATTTAGGGCTTAATATTCAGAGTTCTAGTGTCCTCAATGCCTGTTCATGCTCTGAGCTGATGTTAAAATGCTAATTTGCAGCAATGAAGGCAAAAGAGCAAGGCAAGGTTATTACCAGGCAAAAATAAGCGAAAAAGCTGAAGAAAAGCAAGGATTATGCTTGTCCAATCCGCTCGGCGAGTCACCGAGTGGCTCTTCGGCACGCCAAAATTACAGCAAGGCAGCCCATGGACAAAGCCATCTCGGTGAGGTGATTGGTGTTTCAGTGAAGCTCTGAATGAATTGGGGATGGAAGTTTTGAGAAGGGAAATGGTAAAAAGCTAAGCCAAGAAGGCGATGGAAAGGGGAACTCGATGCATAGCCGATATGGTCGGCGAAGCCCGACTTATTTTGCCAAGTGTCTCCAAAGTCAAAAATCTGGGAACGTATAAATGTAATTTTCAAAATAAGAAAAAAAGAGTTCTGGAGTTTTAGAGAGTTCCCACATTGTTTTAACATAAAAACATTGTTCTTTAACTTTTTGAGTAGATATTTAGGGTTTCTTTGATTGGGATTCTAATTTGAGCATTTTTGGAGACTTGTGATTTGTTACCCAAGCTGATAGAAAACATAGTTGGTAACAATATCTTGCTCTTTATTATGTGTAGCTAAAACCCCCTATTCTTGGGGATGTGATTATGTGATTGAATGTTTTAATTAGCTTATGGTTGTTAGTATTTACTAATTTTATTGTTGATTTGAAGTGGGTTCAATTGATAGCTAAGTTTTAATTGATGAATTGTAGTTGCAAATGCAATTCTAGTCTAGCATTCTGAGCTTGCTTGAGAAAGAAGTTTTGGAGTTAAAGCTATTGAATGATAATTGTAGTGATTGGGTGTCACACCCAGGGGTACCCCTTAGATGTAACAAGGCGTATAGAACCCCGAAGGACTCCATACAAGCCACTTAGTCCTCATAACATAAGAAATAGAGAAATAAGAATAAAACACATTTCTTTTTTCATAAAAGAAAGCGGAAGTCTAGACAATTTGTCTCATCATAGCCATCTATTACAATAGTGAATGAAATAGGGCCTAGCCCATACAACATGTTCAAAAGGGAAAGTACATGAAAGAAACTAAACATATGAAAACTCTGTCCTCAAACTATGAGGACTCACCAATCTTAGGAAAACAAAAGAAGGCAAGCTCTAGCCATAAGAATGATCACCTCGAGTGCCGGACCCTACACTTGGGGAAAATGTAGGTAAAGTAGGCGTTAGTACAAAAATTGTACTGAGTATGGTAGCTATGCATATAAACACTTAAATCATGCAAAAAGGGACATTTCATTTGAAAGCATGTCATTTGCCACGTTTAAACATCATAATAGAGGTAGTTGGAAACCATAAGTGATATTATCATTTTCAATGCAAAATAATATCATCTTTATAACCTTTGAACACTATGAGATACTTCTTCAAGCATGTATTAGTTCATCACTCATCTTATTATTCTTGAAGACTACGAGATGCTCCTTCAAGCATGCCTTAGTTCATCATTTTTGTATATGGGAATAAGCCTTAACTGACAAGAGACCATGTGAGAGTCAACATGGAATGACTTCCCTAAGGTAAAACCGGTAACTCTTAGCTTAGGTGGATCCACTAGCTAGTAACCTACGGGGGCACGTAGTTATGGGATACGGAGATTGCTACTAGAAATTCGGACATCAACTACGTGAAGGCTTCCATCTCATAAGACATACTTTGGAAACCTGGACTCTAGTACGTGAGAGTTCCCATTTGGAAGCCCGGACTCAACTTCGTGTGAGCCTCCATCACATTTCAATATCCACTTGCTGCTAAACATATACCTACAATTAGCTATTAAGTCTTAGATCATATCTCATGGAAGGATGTCCTTGAAAACCAATCCAAGTTAGTTCATTAGATCATGCGTGAGCACTTATCACCATCCATGATCACTTTTACTCTTAGATTAAATTAGGTGAGAAATGCCTTTCAACCTTAGAATCCTTACTATTATGAGAAAACCTTTCACATTAATGTTCATATGAGTTCATGAGAATAACCTTTCAATCATCCCACAACAACAACATAATCATTAACACTTCACTCTCAAAGTGTTCTTAAAGAATTTGCATAAACTTCATAAAATATGCATAATCTCATACTTTACCTCCTTGAGATTCAAAACTTACTTTCAATCAACACATCTTGAATTTAAGCATTAGACATGAATATCATTATAATTCATGTGATTCTATCACCTCATGCCTTAATTCATAAAATTCCTCTTTCATCAACAAAGACCCACATCATATCATCAACTTTGAGAAATATGGGGATCACATGGGTTCTTGGGGAATAAATCCTCAAAACCATAGGAAATCATCAATTAATGCTTAATATAACTCAATTCAATCATTAAAGTCAAGTTTGAAAGGAGCCCATGACTTTGGAATCAAACCTTAACTTTTGGGGATTTCTATAATTTGAAATTGAAGGTTTTGAGAGGGCTCCATGGGTGAAAGCTACCCATGGATGAAAACCACCATACCTTAACTCCAAATTGTAGCCTTCAATGAAGGAATTTGACCCTAGCTTGAAACCCTAGATGAATCCTTCTTCTTCAAGTTTTCTAGAAAGATAATATTTGGGAGGAGATTTGAGTTCCTTTGGGGAAATTGGAAGAATGAACTAAATGGGGTGAATTTTGGGTTAAAAGGGATTATACAGGGGTTCTAAATGAAGGCAAAATGACACCACTTTAATTTCATTAAAACCAAAAAAGACCCATATGCCCCTAAAATAACTGCCCAATCGCGAACCACGGACCCCTCGTCGACGGACCGTGGATGGACCTACGGTCCGTCCTGTACACCGTCACTAAGTACAAAGAGTTTCAACCATCGATGGAACCTTGGACTATGGGGCGTGGACCGACCCACGGTCCATAGGTCCCCCTCTGTGGTCCATACTTAGACCTTCCCCTAGTGACCCACCGACGGACCCAATCGACGGGCTGTGGTCTGACCCACGGTCCGTCCTGTTTAACTATCGTCTTTCATCAGAGACCCAAATTTTTGGGGTCTCTGAGCTTTGGCTAAGTGTCAGCCCATGGACCACACCTACGGTCCGTGGTTCAACCCATGGGTCGTGGCTGGCACCTGCAACTTCTCACAATCTGGTTCATTTCCCTTTTTCGGATACGGGGTGTTACAATATCTCCCCCTTGGGATCCTTCTTCCTCAAATGAGATTTAAACTTGTTATAAAAGAGTAGGAGAGAAACTAACAATCCAACCTACGATGCAATGCATACAACCAAGGAGGATCTATCGACTCCAAGTTAGGACGTTCTCAAAACATCACAATAGGGGGTGAACTATCTCTATCAACCCATTATGCATGCAATGCACATAAATATGGAGGAAACATCAACTCCAAACTCAACATACTCAAATGCAACACAAGGGAGTAGGAATAATATCGAACAACCCATCATGCATTCAACATTTCTCATGTTCTAGGAGGAACTACCTTCTCCAAGCTTTAAAGCATGCTCAACAAAATATTATGGAACCAATATGCAATTTAATCTCAACTGCATAATAAAAACATGTTCAATCAATCATCTCATGAAGTCTCTAGGCAACTCATACTCAATGCACAACAACATGAGGAAAATAAGTCATATAAGCCATTTCTTTCAGAACATAAGCTTTTTAATGAACATGCATAATCATAAGGAAATCATGGAAACACATAAATCACACATGACCTACACATAAAATAATCACGGGGAACTCATTACCTCAAGCTAGGGGAGGATTTGAAGGAAAGAGATGAGGATATCGGGACATCATATCGGCCTCGGCCTCCTAAGTAGCACCCTTAACTAAATGATTCCTCCACAAAACTTTTACGAAAGCAACTTCCTTATTCCTTAGCTTCTTAACTTGCCAGTCCAAAATCTCAACCGAAACTTCCTCATAGGAGAGACTTGCATCATCTCCCAGCCCTTTTATGGGAATTATGGAGGTTGGATCTCCAACACACTTCTTAAACATAGAGACATAAAAAACCAGATGCACCGATGCCAACTCATTTGGCAAATCTAACTCATAGGCAACCTTACCAACACATCTGATAATTTGATATGGGCCTATATACCGGGGACTAAGCTTCCCTTTCTTCCCAAACCTCATTACCCCTTTCATAGGTGAGATTTTCAATGAAACTCAAATTCAAGATCCTTTCTTCTAACATCAATATAAGACTTTTGTCGACTTTGAGCCGTTTTCAACCTCTATGTATTAAGCCAAACTTTTTCAATAGCTTCATAAACTAGATCGGGACCTATCAAAGCAACTTCACCCACCTCAAACAAACCTATAGGAGATCTACACCTCCTACCATAAATAGCCTCAAAGGGAGCCATAACAATTCTCGAGTGATAACTATTATTATAGGCAAATTCCATCAATGGCAAATGGTCATCCCAATTACCCTTAAAGTCAATCACACAAGCCCTTAACATATCTTCCAGTGTTTGAATAGTATGCTCCACTTTCCCATCGGTTATGGGATGAAAAGCCATACTAAGCTTAACCTTGGTACCAAGGCCCCTTTTGGAATGACATCCAAAATTGAGAAGTAAACTGGGTACCATGATCGGAAATGATAGACAAAGTCACACCATGAAATTTTACCACCTCTCTCAAGTACATCTTAGCATAGTCTTCCGCTAAGTAAGAAACCTTGAAGAGAAGGAAATGAGCTGATTTCGTCATCCGATCTACTATTACCCATATAGAGTCAAGTTGTCGCCGGTGCGAGGAAAACCAACTATAAAGTCCATATTTAAGTCTTCCCACTTCCAAGTAGGAATTGCAATGTCTTGGGACAAACCTCCCGGCCTTTGGTGCTCAACCTTCACTTGTTGACAATTAGAACACTTGGCCACAAATCCCACAATATCTTTCTTCATCCCATTCCACCAGTAGAGTTCTCGTAGATCACGTTACATCTTGGTGGATCCTAAGTGAATAGAATACCGAGAACTATGGGCTTCCTCTAAAATTCGTTCCCTCAAGTCATCAACATTCGGAACACATAACCGACCTTGGTACCTAAGTACCCCATCTCCCCCTTGGGAGAAGGCCTCAATAGAATTCTTAAGTACCACTTTTTTCAACTCAACTAAAATAGGATCAAGACCTTGCTTAGACTTCACATCCATCACAAAGGACGATTCGGAACCATTATGGACCTTGACACCACCCTTGGTAGAATCCACTAGTTGAACACCTAGTCGAGCCAACTACCCATCGACAATATACTAAGAGCATCCTCTAACACATTAGCTTTACCGGGGTGATAAAGTACACTCATGTCATAATCCTTCAGGAGTTCTAGCCACCTCCTTTGGTGAAGATTCAAGTCCTTTTGACTAAACACATATTGTAGACTCTTATGATTAGTGAAAACATCTACATGGACCCCATATAAATAATGCCTCCATATTTTTAAGGCAATCACAACCGCCACTAACTCAAAGTCATGGGTAGGATAATTCTTCACATGGGTCTTAAGTTACCTTGAAGCATAGACAATCACCTTACCATTTTGCATAAGCACACATCCCAACCCAACTCTAGAGGCATCACAATACACCACAAAACCATCCGTACCTTTTGGTAAAGTCAACACCGGAGCAGAAGTAAGGCTATCTTTCAATACTTGGAAACTTTTCTCACAAGCTTCAGACCACACAAACTTAGCCTTCTTTTGATTCAAAGCCGTTAAAGGAGAAGAAATGGAAGAAAACCCCGCAACAAACCTTCTATAGTAACCGGACAAACCCAAAACGCTTCTAATGTCAGAAGGAGTTAGAGGTCTAGGCCAGCTCTAGACCACATCCATCTTCTTTGAATCTACCTCAATTACCTTACTTGACACAATATGACCAAGGAAAGCTACGGACCTTAACAAAATTCACACATGCTAAACTTTGCAAAAATTTGTTGGTCCTTAAGAACTTGCAACACAATTCTCAAATGGTCCATATGTTCATTCTCACTCCTTGAATAGATCAATATATCATCAATAAATACAATCACAAACATGTCTAGGTATTGCTTAAACACTCTATTCATCAAGTCCATAAACGCCGCCGGAGCATTGGTTAAACCAAACGACATCACTAGGAGTTCATAATGGCCATACCAAGTTCAAAAAGCCGTCTTTGGAATATCAACTCCTCTTACCCTCAACTGGTGATAACCCGAACGAAAATCAATCTTAGAGAAATAGCTAGTCCCTTGAAATTGGTCAAACAAGTCATCAATTCTTTGAAGAGGATACTTGTTCTTAATGGTCACTTTATTCAATTGACGATAATCAATGCACATTCGAAGAGACCCATCTTTCTTTCTAACAAATATCACGGGAGCACCCCATGGAGAGATACTCGGTCGGATGAAACCCTTATCCAATAAATCCTTTAGTTTCTCCTTCAACTATTTTAACTTCACCGGAGCCATTCTATAAGGAGGAATAAAAATAGGTTGCGTATCCGGAAGAAGGTCAATACCAAAATCTATTTCCCGCTCGGGAGGAATACCGGGTAAATCATCGGGGAAAACTTCTGGAAATTTATTAACCATGGGATCTGACTCAAGAGAAGGGGTTTCAGAATCTACATCCCTCATCCTAACAACATGGTAAATACAACCTTCCGAGATCATCTTTCTAGCTTTAAGGTAAGACACAAATTGACCTCTACGCATAGAATTTCCCCCTTTCGACTCTAGGATAGGCTCATTCGGGAATTGGAATCTAACCACTCGAGTTCTACAATCAATAGAGGCATAGCATGGATGTAACCAATCCATACCAAGAATCACATCAAAGTCTAACATGTCAAGCTCTACCAAGTAAAAAAAAGTAACTCTATGGGATAAAGAGATGGGACACTTTATATATACCCTCTTAGCCACCACAGAATCACCAACAAGGGTAGAGACAAAAAAATGTTCTAATAACACTTTCGGAGGAACATTGAACCTCATCGCCACATAGGGCGTCACAAAAGATAAAGTAGCACGGGATCCTACAAGGCATACACATCAATAAGAAAGACTTTTAACATACTGGCCACAACATCTGGAGAACTCTCATGGTCACCTAAATTTTGGAGAGCATAGAAGCGGTTTTGCTTTGGGGCATTGGAATTCGAACCACTAAGAGGAGCTTGCTTGCCTTCTCTCTCTCTTACCTTAAGTACCAGACAATCTCTCATCTTGTGACCACTCTTGCCACAACCATAGAAACCATCTGTGCCGGCAAGGCACTTACCATCATGTTGCTTTCCACATTTAGAGCAATTTGGCCTAGCAAAAGAAGAACCACCTCTATTTCCTCCTTGAGGTTTAGGGTTAGACACCCTCTCTCAGTTGAACTTAGAAGGAGGAACCTTGAATAGAGAACCTTTGTCGAAATCTAGGTCGACCTTGTCCATCGGACCTTGAGTTGGAGAAGTTCCCATCACCATTTCTAGCCTTTTTCACCTCCCTATTCTTTGCTTTAAGCTTTGATTCTTCAATTCGTTGGGTGTACACCATAAGCCTTGATATATCTATGTCATGGAGGAGCATTGCCATACGACACTCATTTTCAACCATGTCGAACACACCCGACATAAACCTACTCATCTTAGCCCTTGAGTCCGCCACCATAGTTGGAGCATACTTGGAGAGTTGGGTGAACTTTAGAGCATACTCCTTAACACTCATACTTCCTTGACGAATGTTAATAAACTCTTGCACCTTTGCTTCCCTCAAATTGAGGGGAAAGAACCTATCAAGAAACGCCAATTTAAACAATCCCATTCTACGGGACCCACTCCTACAGGTCTCTCTCCCTTCCTTTGATCATAACACACTTGATCCACAACCTTTAGTTCGTAGGCAGCTAACTCCGTCTTCTCCTCCAGGGATACCCTTATAATAGCAATACCTTATAGACCTCGTCGATAAACCTTTGAGGATCCTCCTCCACTTTGGAGCCATGAAATTCTGGAGGGTTCATTCTTGCAAAATCCCTCACTCTTGAAGCGGCCGTACCCATAATTGGGTTCATGAGGTCTACCACTTCTCTATTAGCTTGCGCCAATATTTGGAAAGCCGACCTAAACTTCGCATGTGTTACATTCTCCTCCAAAGGATCTATAGGAGCTTGGGGAGCTTGAGGAGGATCTCCTTGATTCACATTGTCACCCTCCATACTTCTAGAATTAGCCCTTCATGTATTCATATCCTTAAGACACAAGAAAAGAATTAGGTGAGAGATCTTTTTTTAGAGTTAAACTCTAAGGCACAACTTAAGAGTAATGACAAAGTGAAATTTCCTAAACATCTTGTAGCCTCTCAATCATAAATGTGGCGTGCTTCACACTTATGAACAAGACACTACTAGACGTGGCTTATGAGACATCATCCTAGAACCATTCTAAACCTGGCTATGATATCAAGTTTGTCACGACCCAAGGGTACCCCCTAGATGTAACAAGGCATATAGAACCCCGAAAGACTCCATACAAGCCACTTAGTCTTCATAACATAAGAAATAGAAAAATAAGAGTAAAACACATTTCAAGTCTTAAAAAGTTTTTCATAAAAGAAAGCGGAAGTCTAGACACTTTGTCTCATCATAGCCATCTATTACAATAGTGAATGAAATAGGGCCTAGCCCATACAACATGTTCAAAAGGGAAAGTACATGAAAGAAACTAAACATATGAAAAATCCATCCTCGTACCATGAGGAATCACCAAGCTTGGGAAAATAATAGAAGCCAAGCTCTAGCCACAAGAATGATCATCTCGAGTGTCGGATCCTACACTTGGGAAAAATGTAAGCAAAGTAGGCGTTAGTATAAAAAATGCACTAAGTATGGTAGCTATGCATAAAAACACTTAAATCATGCAAAAAGGGAAATTTCATTTGAAAGCATGCCATTTGCCAAGTTTAAACATCATAATAGAGGTAATTGGAAAGCATAAGTCATATCATCATTTTCAATGAAAATAACATCATCTTTAAAACCTTTGAACACTACGAGATACTTCTTCAAGCATGTATTAGTTCATCATTCATCTTATTATCCTTGAACACTATGAGATGCTCCTTCAAGCATATCTTAGTTCATCTTTTCTTAATGTGGGAATAAGCCTTAACTGACAAGAGACCATGTGAGAGTCAACATGGAATCCGGTGACTCCCTCACTGAAAAGTGGTGGTCTACTTGCCTAAGGTAGAGCTGATAACTCTTAGCTTAGGTTGATCCACTAGATAGTAACCTACGGGGGCACGTAGTTATGGGATACGAAGATTACTACTAGAAATTCGGACATCAACTACGTGAAGGCTTCCATCTCATAAGACATACTTTGGAAACCTGGACTCTAGTACGTGAAAGTTCCCATTTGGAAGCCCGGACTCAACTTTGTGTGAGCCTCCATCACATTTCAATATCCACTTGGTGCTAAACATATACCCACAATTAGCTATTAAGTCTTAGATCATATCTCATGGAAGGATGTCCTTGACAACCAATCCAAGTTAGTTCATTAGATCATGCGTGAGCACTCATCACCATCCATGATCACTTTTACTCTTAGATTCAATTAGGTGAGAAATGCCTTTCAACCTTAGAATCCTTACTATTATGAGAAAACCTTTCACATTAATGTTCATATGAGTTCATGAGAATAACCTTTCAATCATCCCACAACAACAACATAATCATTAACACTTCACTCTCAAAGTGTTCTTAAAGAATTTGCATAAACTTAATAAAATATGCATAATCTCATACTTTACCTCCTTGAGATTCAAAACTTACTTTCAATCAACACATCTTGAATTTAAGCATTAGACATGGATATCATTATAATTCATGTGATTCTATCACCTCATGCCTTAATTCATAAAATTCCTCTTTCATCAACAAAGACCCACATCATATCATCAACTTTGAGAAATATGGGGATCACATGGGTTCTTGGGGAATAAATCCTCAAAACCGTAGGAAATCATCAATTAATGCTTAATATAACTCAATTCAATCATTAAAGTCAAGTTTGAAAGGAACCCTTGACTTTGGAATCAAACCCTAACTTTTGGCGATTTCTATAATTTGAAATTGAAGGTTTTGAGAGGGCTCCATGGGTGAAAGCTACCCATGGATGAAAACCACCATACCTTAACTCCAACTACTAGCCTTCAATAAAGGAACTTGACCCTTATCTTGAAACCCTAGATGAGTCCTTCTTCTTTAAGTTTTCTAGAGAGAGAATATTTAGGAGGAGATCTGAGTTCTTTTGGGAAAATTGGAAGAATGAACTAAATGGGGTAAATTTGGGGTTAAAAGGGCTTATATAGGGGGTTCTAAATGAAGGCAAAACGACACCACTTTAATCTAGTTAACACTAGAAAAGACCAATATGCCCATAAAATAACTGCCCAGTCGCGAACCACGGACCCCCCGTCGACAGACCGTGGATGGACTTATGGTCTGTTCTGCACACTGTCACTAAGTACAAAGATTTTCGACCATTGACGGAACCATGGACTATGGGGCGTGGACCGACCCACAGTCCATAGGCCCCCCTCCGTGGTCCATACTTGGACCTATCCCTAGTGACCCACTGATGGACCCTATCGACGGGCCGTGGTCTGACCCATGGTCTGTCCTAGTGAACCGTCGTCATTTATCAAAGACCCAGATTTTTGGGGTCCCTGAACTTTGGCTAAGTGTCAGCCCACGGACTACACCTACGGTCTGTGGTTCAACCTACAGGACGTGGTTGGCTTCCGTGGCTGGTACCTGCAACATCTCACAATCTAGTTCATTTCCATTTTTTGGATACGAGTGTTACATTGGGTTGTTTTGGACTTAACTTGAGAAAGTGGGTCTAAACCAAATCCTACGAATCTAGATTGATTGAGGTATTAAGCTGTTCATATGTGTTATACTTGTCGAGGTTTGAGAGAACTCGGTTGATTCGTGATAGTTGATTGAGAAATGGCTATCGCACCTAAATCCTAGACTACCCACTAAGATTCAACGACTTTTAGTAAATAGTAATCACCCATTTAGCGAAATTGGAATTTAATTAATCACACTCCCAAGGACTCATCTCTACTTGTTTAGTTGTTCGTAGTTGTTAATTGTTCACTCAAATCCCCCATATGACATTAATTGTCAACCCCTTGCCATTGCCTTATTGTTTCCAAAATGTCTACACCTACAAATGATTCGGACACCAATTCACTTCGTAATTGAATTCTTTACCGTATCACTCCCTGTAGGATTGACCCCAACTCTTAGTTGGGTTTATACTTGATTGCGACCACCTACATTTAGAATCAGATGAAATGTAGTTGAGTGTTATCAATGACAATAGACACACATAAGACTATCAAGAAGGAGCATTTATTAGGATCATGAAGTATCTAAATAACCCACTAGGTGGATGAATAGGTCAATAAATATATGTATATGTTTCAAGAACGTAGAGGACTCAATGTCAACTTCCATTGATGATGGTCTCACAATTAACTTTTCTTTATAACAAGTAGTGTAATCAAATTACCATTTACAAGATTCTTTAGGTTCTTTAATGGATGTCAATTTTTTTTTTATAATTCGTCTCATTATTATAGACCCAAGATGTCCCAGACAATTAGAGTATTAAAATTAGTGAACTTCTGATTTACTATAGAATGTGCCTCAATAGCACTAATTCTTGTCCAATACAAGCTAAAAGATACAGTAGATAACTTTTCTATAACATCTGTCTACACAGAGATATTCTTAGTGATATCACGAACAACAAGGTCGCGACCTTTTCCACGCTTAGAATGGTGGGCATACACCTCACCCACTTCAGAGAATGGATTTGTATATTTTCATTTATCAAAAGTTATCATTCTTCATGCCTAGAACACAATCATTCATCTGAGCTTATTAAATTATGATAGCTTAGTACCTCATTCATGTTCATGTGTATTATCCAATCACTTGTCTTCTTTCAGGCATATTATGCACTACTACCATTGTAACACCCCAAAAAATTTCTAAGTTAAGATCCGAACTGTTCTTCTTTTGCATATAAGGTCATATCGAGTGATTCTGAAATTATGATTAGGTGTTCATGTCAATTTTTTAGTATGAGAGTAAATTTGGAGATGAATTAAGGTCACAAGAAGCCTCTAGCACAAAAGTTGAGTTGGAAACTTTCTTACCGATTGAGTTTCAATATGAGATTTTACTTGGGTCAACTTCAAATGACCATATCTCTTAGCACATAACGAATTAGGTGGCCTATGACCTATAAAATTAAAGGTCTATGAGTCCTCTTTCCAATGCTATCAAGTTCGCTCCATTTTGAGTTTGGAGTAATAAGTTATATCTGTTTTAGTAAAGCCCTGTCAGACAATTGAAGTTTCATGTAAGGCATTACAGACGGTGGAGCCATCCGTGAGGGTTTGCTGCAATTAATTTCCAGCAACTTCCTGCACACATTCTAGGGTTAATTTGGTCCTTTCTCAAGCTTTTAAACCCTATTCTAAGTCATTTTAAGTGTTTTAACTGAGTATATCATTCAACTAACTAGTTTCCTCTCAAAATCATCTATCTAAACATTCAAGTATCTGCAAATTTTCTCAAACTCACCTAGGGTTCCTCTTTTCCATCAAGAACCCTAATACTTTAATGCCAAAAATTCAAGATACAAAGAAGAACCTTCCACCCAAGGTTATTTTAAGTTCTCCCACTCTAGAAACTCTATAAAAGAATTTATTTTTATCAAGATCAAGCATCAAGATTTCAAGACCAAAGGTTTCATCCAAGAAAGGTAGTGTTCTTACTCTGGCTCAAGATAAATCAAGTCTCCACCAAAGTTCCAGTCTCAATGCTTCATAATCAGGTATGTAAGACTATCCATAGTGTTGGACTAATTCGTCCTCATGCCTACATCTAAATTCAGTCAACAAAAGTTTAATCTAGGGTTACACCCTTAGTTTTGAGAATTCTTGAGATGAGTTTGTTTTTGAGTTCTGAGTTTTATTCCTAATGGTTGAGTTTTTTATATTGTCATTGAGATCCTTGAATTGTTTTGTTCATATTTATATTTCAGCATGAACTCTATTTTGAGTTATAAATTGTTGAAAGTCTTTGTGAAGTTATTTCCATGCATTGATTTTCGAATTTTAAAGTGAGTTTACGAGTATTTTAAAGTATCTTTTGAGAAGCGTTTAAGGGAACACAAGTGTTTTCTAAAAGTAATATTTTTACATTGAGAAGTGAACTATGATTCATGATTAGTATGACAGTAGAGTATGCCACCAATGTGTAAGCAGTATGCCATCTATATATGTCATCAGTATTTGTGCACTATGACTTCTTGAGTCATCAATGATCACATCACAATAAACTTTTGTTTTAAAGTGTTTTTTCTGACAAATTAAAGCAGAGTTTGAGTAGAGTTTTAAGAGAATTTTAGAGTAAAGTTTAAGGGAACTAATTGATTTCTAAATGTATTACTTTTACATTGAGAAAGAAACTTTGTTTTCATAAAGAGGCCAGAGCTACTTCAGAGTAATTGCCTCTTTTAAGAGGATATTTTATACAATTATCTCAAACCAGAGAAGTAGTATGTTTAAACATTTGAGCATGAGTATATATTATTAAGAGTAGTATTAAGCACCGATATACAGATGAGTTCAGACAACTCAAAATCCTCATAAGTTATGTATGCCAACATGGGTAAAGGATCATACTTTTAGATGAATCCTTTTTTGCCCACTTAGTTGAGAGGTTCATACCCCGACGAGGTATAGGACAGTTCTGGTAGTGTTGGTGAGACGTTGTATCATCACGAGGCTCATAGTGATGGTTGTTGGTTAGATTAACTCCCTAATAGAGTAAAGAGTATTTTATTGTATTTTCAGATACATCTTTGAGTTAGCATCTCTTACTTGTGAATAATTAAATATCCTATCTTTTATTTATTCTTTACGTTGAGTTGAGTTGAGTATTTCTTTCAACCCTGTCATATTTGTATTTTCTATTATTGCATTTTTTCGGTAAGAGTTTGAATGATTTTTCCATCACGATTTTTCTTATATTTCAATTGAGTTACCATCATACTTTCAGTTCAATTTTAATTATTCAACTATATTACCATTTTGTACATTTAATTAACTGATGTCATTCGACCTGCATATTTTAATGATGCAGATACATGTACTTAGGATAATCAATAGACACTCCATTGAGATCACTTTGCACTTCTTGCTAGCTTTGGTGAGTCTTCCTTGCATTATGGAGGATTCCACTCTTGTCTTTCAGTTTGGTAGTTTTGATGTGTCGTGGGTCTTGTTTCGACATCCATGTTGACATTAGATGCTTCATAAATAGTTAGTGTTGAGTTTCTAGCAGTATTCCTTTGAACTATTTTTTCAAACTACTATTTTTTTACAGAGTATTTTCAGACAACTTTGAGTATAGTATTTTGAGATAGTTTGAGGTTTAAGAAGTTTTGATACTTTTGAATTTTAAATTATGTTTTAAAGCTTAAATCTGCTTGAGTTAGTCATTTGCTAAGTAGTCAGGCAGACCAAGGAATTGCTCGGGGATCAATAATGGTTCCTGAATGCCGATCACGTCGAGGGTGTAGGCTCGGGGTGTGACAACCATATTCACTTTATAGAATGAATCTGGATATATAGTATTTATCAAAAGTTCTCATTATTCATGAATGTAACATAATCACTTGATCATATTAAATTATGATAGCTTAATGTCTTGTCCCATGTGCATATGCATTATCCAATAACTTGTCTTATTTCATATATATTATGTACTGATACCATATTTGCTCTAGGTAATGGAGCGATCTCAATGAAATGAGTTTCATGACTAATTTTCATCAAAAACACATTATTTTTCCTTAGTCATTATTATATCACCAATATGGTGCATTGAGATTCAAACCCAACGTCTTATCCATATAATGTCATTTTAGGCCATATATAGAATATGGTGCACCAAGATTTGAACCTGATGTCTTACCTTTTTGGTGCAATCGGACATGAATCCATAGTCTTATCCTTTTGGTATGATTGGACATGAATTTATCGTCTTACCCTCTTGGTGTGATTGGACATGAATCCTTTGTCTTAACCTCTTGGTATGAATGGACATGAATCCATCGTCTTATCACCTTGGTGCGATTGAACATGAATCTACCGTCTTACCCTTCTAATGCGATGAAACTTAAATTCATCATCTTACTCAAACCAATAGTATAATAGGCTAAACACTTACAAAATTTAATAACTACTAAACGTTTAAAGAATAAATAAACCAAGATATAAAAAATATCGTCACTTTATGGTGATAATTTTTTCTTGCAAACTTTCATTTAGTCATTAAGTGATTAACATTATAGTCCCTAATTGTCATGACAAACGAGCATCAGTAAATAAAGAAGAATAAACAATCCCGTTGATTAATTTCCAGTAAGACAACACGCGACATCTTTAAGTTTCAAGTATAGCAGTGATGAAATCAATATCACAAATATTATTATGACACAATGAAAGATTATCAATTAATTAAATATTTATCTGTTATTTATGTAACTCCAAGAATTTCACCTCCGATATTCAAAGTATTTGCTCAGGGTGGTACAACTTCGTGCTGATAACGTGTTATAAACTATATAAAACAATAAGAAGATAGTAGGGAAAAGATATAAGACTTATAATTTCTCTTGAGGGATGATTTTACAATTAGTAGAACGGCTTTATTTATCGGGGAAAATTGACTTGGTCACAAAGTTAGGGTTCCTAATTTTTCTCTAAAAGACAGGCATTCAATATATTTATAACAAATTTTAAAATTATAATTATTTTTCATTTTGTATAATGAACAAAATTTAAATGATAATTCAAATAATCCACTCTTATGCTATAGTGATAAATTATCAAACTACACATTTAATGAGTATGAAAATACTTTATGCAATTACCTAGATAATGGAGTGTGTCACTACTGTGTCTTATTCATTGGTTCTCAATAGGGGATTAACTAAACATTTCCCAAGGAAGAGAGGAACAAGACAAGGTGACTCCATTTCACCTAACTTATTTGTACTTGCAATGAAATACCTCCAGATGGAACTAAGTATACTGTCTATGAACACACAGTTCATGTTTCATCCTAGATGTAAGAAGCTTGGTGCCATTTTTATATATTTTGTTGATGATTTATTGATGTTCTGTAAAGATGATAGCATATCTATTGAATTGATCCAAGAAGATTTTCACAAGTTCACTATAGCTTCAGGTTTACAAGCAAATGTAGACAACAGTTCCATCTTTATATCTAGGGTTAAAGATTCAGAGAAACATCAGTTACTACAACAAGTTGGCTACTATGAAGTGGCTCTACATTTCAAATATCTTGGAGTACCACTTTCTCCCAAGAAACTAAAGGAATGTTTATCCCTAGTTGATAAAATTATTGAGAGAATGAGATGTTAGTCAGCAAAACTACTAGCATATGCTGGTAGGCTTCAATTGATAAAATCTATAGTGTTTGGCATCCAAACCTACTGGTCCCAGATCTTGATCCTCCCTAAGAGAATCATGAAGCATATCAATAGTTACTGCAGGATCTTCTTATGGATATGGTCTATCCAAGAGAGCACTAGTCTAACAGGAAAAAATATGTATGCCAAAAGTTTTAGGGGGGTGGGGGGGAGGGGAATATGTTGAATCTATGTAATTGGAATGAGGTTACAGTGGCTAAACAATTATGGGCCATAACTACAAAAGTAGACAACCTATGGATCAAGTGGTTAACCATTTACTATATGAATGGTGAGACCTTGAAAACATGCAATATCCCTATAAATGCTACCTGGGTGAAAAGAAAAATAATATATTCCAGGGGAATCATTATGCAAGCACCAGGACTTTAGGGTAACCTTAGTGCAATAATTGAGATGCTGACAACATGAGTAAAATTCTCCATCAAAAAATTGTATGTTTCTGAACTAACACAACTCCCAAAAGTATACTCTTCAAATAAGCATTCATCCTAGACATAATAATATTTTGTGGCTGACTTTGATAAAGAGATAAGCTATTGTTGATAGACTTGTTAAGTTTGGGGTTCAACTGGAGTCATCATGTGTGTTTTGTAAAAATGTTATAGAAACACAAGACCATCTATTATTATAGAGTATATAACTTCGATCATAGGGATCAATTTCTAGTCGCATATCTTTGATTGCCTTATTTCAAGGACCTTGTGGTGCAAGATACTGAAATGGTTGGGATTTTTGAGACACATAAAAACCTGACAACAAGAGATAGAATGGGTCATCAACTGGGAGAAAAAGAGAGCAGTACATGGTGCTATCATCTGTTGTGCCTTTGCCATGGTGATCAATATCATATGGAGAGAAAGAAACATGATCAGGTTCTAAAATGGTGAATACCAAGTTGACAGAGTGTGCAAGGAGATAGTTGTTCACATTCATATCGAAAATAGGAATCAAAAGAAATGGTGTACACAACTTCAGAAGTTAGCTACATTGCCATGAAGGCAAATTCTTCTTACAGTAGAAAATTTGTTGCTCCACAGATAGTCAGATAGCTAGTTTACCTATTGAAATTTGTATCGATTTTTTATATCCATGGCATGAGAAGTGACTCCTTAGGCATGTTAGAGTGTGTCCTTCTCCAGAAAGTTTTCTTTTTACTTGATAGACATTTGGTCAGCAATGTCTAGTCCTGTAACTATCACTTTTGGAAATAAAATTCTCTTTATTCACCAAAAAATACTCTATACAACCATTAAAAATGAATTAGGGGAAATAAATTAATACATGAAATAATTGGATATAAGATGAAATTGTTAATTTTATTTTGAAATTTAGAATAAAATATAATATTATATTAAACGAAGAATTTGAAAAGAATAAAATTTTATATTACATGAAAATTACATATTGAGAAAGAGAAGAAAGGATTATATTATGAAATAAAAAAATGAAAATGAAAGAGAAATAATAATATAATATTAGAGAGATTTTTTTTGCTAGAGAGTAAAATAAAGAATTGGGTTGGAGTTGGTTGTCTCCAGACATAGAGAATCTTTATATTTAAAGAGTAAAATAGAGAATGAATTGGAGATGAGTAATTCACTCCCTCTTGACTTAGAATTCCAGGACACTTGGTTTTTGTCTTTTGGGAAGAATAAACATTGATGAAATGATCATCTAACAATACTTGTTATTTATAGTTTGGGGATGTCTATACAAAACCAATGATAAGATACAAATTTTGGAAATATTTAATTGATCATCGAGCTGTCATGATCCGAAATTGAGTTATGATGGAGCCTACCACAAACCCAAGTAGGCAAGTCATAACCCAATACAAGCGATAAATGCACTAAACATGTAACTAAGCAGAAGCAACAATAAGAAAGAAGAGGGGTTCATAGCATATAAATGTGTATACGATACAAAATATACAAAAAGTTCCTAAAGTGACCAAGAAGGAGAGACTGTACAGAGGAACCAAACCCTAAACCCTGTATCACCGGTACAAGAGCGTCTAAGTACAGAAGAGACTATTTACAAAAAATCTGTCTAATAGGAACAGAGAATACATAGACCGTATAAAAGAGGGAAAATAGTAAATCTCTGAAAACCACGAGCTCACAACGATCCAAAAATGACAGCCTCGAAAGATCTAGAGTCAGTAGGGGTGGCTCATACTAGGAGGTATATGAGAAAAAAGATATAGAAATTTAGTATGAGTACCAAAACACGTGGTACTTAGTAATCATCATAGGCCGACTGAGGTCAGATAGAAAATATATAAATAAAAGAGATAAGATAGTACTAACACTATGATTCAATAACTAACTAACAACATACATGCCACTACAAACAATAAAGATAATAAAAAGTAAATAGCATTCGACATCCAACACAAGTAAATCACAATCGGTCACATAATGCAAGATGGTGCAATGCACATGTAGACAATGCATAAAAGTAGAAACTTGATAAAATCCCTTGAGCTGCCCGAAATGATCATCTTTCGGACTTGACAATTGATGAAATGCAAGAAATATAATTTGGGATAGTATTTTGAGTAGTTCGAAGTGCTTCCTCGATTTTATCTTTCAACAAAACCCACAAATCTTGTATGTTTAAAGCAAACCTCCCTTTTCCCCAAAACTCTCATACAATTAGTGTTTCTTCCTTAAAATGTCACATCCTGATAGAAAAACAACAAGTTAAAAGAATATGACCTTTTAAAATGAAAATCCCATGAATGTGATGAAATTCCTTTAAAATATTGGAGTTTACTTGAATAACCAATAACATGCTCGCTCGGATCCCAAAGCAAGTTAAATTAAGGCAAAAGTATTAACGGGTCTCAAAAACATATTTCTCTCATTTCTAGTTCAAAGCATGTCAATGGACATATCATGTGCATGAATGCACACCAAACACAATCAGTTCATTCCAATAATACAAACAACCATGTAGATACCCTTCATAGTATAGTCGTACTAATCTTGAACTCCAGTCAGTCCAAGTCCAAGACCTCAGACCCACAAACATGATACTAATGCGATAACAACCGGAAACAAGCAGAACATACACAAAACCATGCTAAAGCAATAAACACACATAAATCTAAGGTTAAACCACCACGAAGCATTCTGAGGATCCTAAATCGTCAAGGCTTATGATGAAAGTACTAGGCTAATGATATCACTCAAATCACTCTTCAAAACCAATTAAAAGAGTGAGCGGTCGTAGTTAATATAAAACCCAACAAAGAGTGGGGGTCGAATCCCATAGAGAATGGTATATCGTGGAGAATTCCTTATCAAGAAATTTGCACATTAAAATAGCTCATTTGTAATAGTAAGAACAATTGGATGGATGATACCACCAACTTAATATAAATCTTCGATTATCAATTATTGCAATTAAGCAAAAATATCGACGAAATCAAGAATTAATAAGCAATCAAGGGGTGCGGAGATTGTAAATCGATGTCACATAGGGGTAATTTTAGTGCTCTATAGTGATGAACATTCATGAATAGGCTAAGTCATCTTCATTGACGCTAATCATCTTTCGATCTCAAAGCATATATGCCTAGAACCTCATTTTAGTCTCATCTAAATGCCAATCCTAAACAACACAATACCTTACTATATTATCTCTTTCAAGAATAGGGCAAATAGATCTGACCATAACCTCTTTTTCAAGAAAGTTACAAACATCAAACCTAATTGCTAGTATTAAACTAATTACCCACTCTAGTTAATCTCTTTCGAGCATCAACCTGAGATTAGAAATAGGAATTAAGTTTATAACCTTAACCTTTAAGTTAACCCATGGTAATTAGACCAAATTCATGTATGAACAACAACTAAACAGATCATAAAACAATACCCACTACATTAAATCAACACCCAACACCATTTTAGCACCCTTAGATCTTGGGGTTTTAGCCACCCATCACAAAAAGTAAAGAGATTTTACCTTCCACGAAAGCAACCATGGGTAACTTGAAATCAAACAATTACACGTAAACCCACTTTGGATTCAAGTTCAATTTATCAAAATCAAACATTAAGTTGTAAAACCCGAAAAGCTAGAAAGTGTTCTTTAAAGGTAAAGTATTCTGAGACTCTAAAACTCTTCTCAAAAGAGAACTTTTTGAACTCAACAAACTCCCTAAAAACTGTATCCTTTGGGCTATTTATACCTTTCCAAAATTTTTCCCAAAATTCATTTCACAATTGACTCAGCGACGTTAGTCGGGCTCACCAAACCTATTCGGTGAATCACCCTTCTCTCTTCAGCTCGCCTTATGATGCTCTAGGTTTCTTGTGTTTGAACCTCAATTGGCGAACTCGATTGAGTCTACCTTTCACGTTCAGTGAATCACTGAGTACCACCTTGGTTCGCTTTTTGAGCATTCAATCTTTGCTTTGCACACTATCGCTTTGGGCGATGTGCATTAGGACTGTCGTTCTCAATCAGTGCAGTGCCTTTTTTCAGTAGTTTGCCGACCTTCTCTGAAAGACACAAGTGCTATGTGCTATCAATTTTGGTAAGGTCATGCTCAGTTGGCGATCTTCCCTTCTTTTATGGTGATAAAAAATGTTTACTTTGCACTTCTTTTTGTATTTTTGGTCATTCATTCAAACATTAGTCCTTGCCTTCTCCAATTGACTTTATAGTTGCGAATCATCAATATTCTATCATAATAGGATAAAATCAGGCATTGAGGACACCATTTATTGAGCTAAATGGACCTCAGATGAGTGCAGATCTACCACTCATCAACACCACCAAATTAAACTTTTATTGTCCTCAAGTAAATCAAGAACACAATAAGCTCAATAAGGGTCTCTACAACAGTACTCAATGAGAGCTAACATGCAAGTGACATAACAAGACTACTCTCAATAACATGTCACCCTCAATCATGATAAAAAAAACTTCAAATGATTACTAGCTAGCACTACAAAAATCCCCTGAATTGCCAACAAAATTACCAGTTGGTAAATTGGTTAACAAATGAATTTTCCAACTAAATACCAACTAATGTTAATCCGTTGCTAAAAATCTTGTCACTAATTTTTACCAACCCATTTCAGTTAGTTGGTAAAATTACCGACTAAAATTCAGTTGGTAAACACATAAACAACTTGTTGGCAATTGTTGAAATGTAGCCTTCGAATTTTAGTTGGTAAATTCACCAACCAATTTTCGGTTGGAATATTGTTGGTAAGCTTACTAACGAAGAGCAAAAGAGTTAGTAAATTTGGTTCTTCATTATTCAATTTTGTTAGTGATATGTTGGAAAATATACTAAAATAAAATAAAATGTTGTTAATATTTCGTTAGCAATTATATAACAGATAACAACTTGGTTGGTAAGTTCGATAGTAAATTTACCAAAATGCACTGGTAATCGAATAACAATTTCAGTTAAGAAAAAAAAGTGTTGGTATTTCGTTAGTAAATTACCAACGAATTTTAAATCTTTAAGTAAGTATGACTATCTGCTTTTGTAACTTACGTTACTAATTCATTAGTATTTTAGAAACACAAAAAGCTTATTACTAATTCGTTAGGAAGCTTACTAACTAATTGTTATTTTGTTGGTAAAGTATATTATTTATGTTCAATATTTGATCAGTGATTGATTGGTAATGTATATTGCCTTATTACTAACTAAATGGTAATTCGATAGTAAAGTTTCACTTTATATATATAGATTAATCAATAGCTTTTATGAATCTTAAAAAGTCTGGAAACATACATTGGTTCTTTGATAAATTATAACTTGAATAAAACAATGCAAAACCTAAATTGAAGAGTTCAAAATAAATCTAGAAACAGGCAATGCAAAACCTAAGATAAAAAGTTCAAAATAAATTCAAATAAGGAATCAAATAATGCAAAATCTAAGATGAAACGTTCAAAATAAATCCAAATATAGAACAAACAATGCAAAATCTACTTAGGATAGTTTAAAAAATTTAAATGAATCATATCATTATTTGATAATGGGTTATGTCTAAGTGTCACGACCCAGGGGTACCCCCAGATGTAACAATGCGTACAAGACCTTGAGAGGCCTCATACAATCCCCTTAGCATATCATAACATAAAGTAATAGAAATGAGAAGAAATTTAAAACATTTTTTATAACATCAAAGTTTCATAAAATGAAGTGGAAGTCTAATACATTTGTCTCAAACCATATACAATAATCAAAAACATAAAATGAAAGACATAAGGACATGGTGGTCAAATAGTCGAATGCTATGAGGACTCACCAAACATCACTCCTTGCTCTACTATGAACCTAGCCATGGGGATGAAATATCGTCGGACCCTATATTTTATATGAATGTAGGCAAGAGTATGCGTTAGTACAAACATTTACTAAATATGATAACTAGAATAATCATCAACCTAGACATAACATAAGCATTAGTCAACATAAGACATAGGCTATAACTATAAGAGATAATAACATAAGTCATTATCATATTCAATGCACATAAATCATCATGCTATAGAAGGAGCATTTCTCAAGTAACCTCAACTTGGTCTTAATCAATACCTAGATCACCCATCTTTACTCATACATATCAAGGAAGGCAACTGAAGCAACAATCCAAGCTAACCTATCATCATACAACTAATCCTCATATTAAAACATGCTCACAATACTTCCTTGAAGTAATATTGTTTCATCATAACTATGCTACTTTAATTAGGGATTAATACCCCTTTAGCTATTCTTACTATTCATGGAAGAGTATTTCTTTACTAGTCCAAGAAAATTCATCACTCATGAATGGTTATGATTTACCAATTCAAGGTTACCAAGGAAAAGCACCTCATTATGCTAGACCAAGCTATCATGGAAAGCACCTTACTATGGAAGTCCAAGCTATTCAATGAAGGGCACTATTGCTCAATCCAAGCTACCATGATATGGTGTGGCCTCTCCAAGTCAAGCTACCATGAAAAGTCTATTGTGCTTAGTTCAAGCTAACCATTGGAAGGGTACTATTGCTCAATCCAAGCCTATCCATGAGATCTACTAACTCAAGCTACCATGAAATGGTCTTGTTTTACCAAGTCAAGATATCATGAAGGGATCTCATATTACCACTTCAAGCTACCATGGATAAAGCATTCACATTATGCTAACTGATGAGTCCACGATTTGGACACTTTTAGGGCTTTTTTTTGATAGATTTAGTGTCTTCAAATGCATGTTTTGCCTCAAGAACTAATGAAAATCTTTGAGTTTCAGGTATTTGCAGTATGAGACAAAGCATAGACACTATTGTTCAGAAAGGAACAAGCCAGCTTGAAAGAACGAAGAAAAGACAACATGAGGATCGCCTAAGCCATTAGGCGAGTCGCCGAATGGCTATGGACTCACCTAATGTTCCAGTGTGCCAAGCTTTGAAGGAGAAAATTGAGTCGGTGAGATAAAAGAGCAGTCGACGAGTCGTCGAATGATTCCACGATGCAGTATTCCATCGCCCAAAGTTACATAATTTGCTGAAGGCCAATGCAGAAAGGTAATGAACCAGACAAAGGGTGGATCGGCGATCCCGACTAACTGCGCCGAGTGATCCTTCGCAGCACACTTTTTGACAATTATAAATACCTGTTTGAATTTTTAGTTTAGTATCATGTTTTACAATTCAGAAACGATTTTTTTAGAATTACTCAGTTTTTAGAACTTAGAGTTTTGGAGACTTAGTTCCTTAGCTTTGAAGATTTGAAGGTTCCCATTTCTAAGCAATTGGAAGTGGGTATTGAAGATTCTTCATCTTGGACGTGTGTAAAGACAATATTTATCGTACCCATTTGATGGAAACACTTTTCGGTATCGATTTATATCTCTTTACTATGTCTAGCTAAAACCCCAATTATTGGGGTGTGAATATGTGAATATGGGTTTAATTTACTGTTGGTATTGCTTATAGATAGTTATTTTGCTATTTAAAGGTGATTTCGTTCAGTAGTTATGTTTGAATTTAACGGGGTTGTAGTTGCAAATACAATTTTATCTTCGTGTTTTTAACTTGTTCAAGAGAGAGGTTTTAAAACCAAAACTACTGAATCGATAGTCTGTGGCTATTGGGTTGTCGTGGGTTATGCTCGAGAGAGTGAATCCTAAACCATCTCCCACACATTTAGCTCGAGAGAGTGAATCCTAAACCCTCTCCCACACATTTAGCTTGAGAGAGAGAATGGACTAAGGCGAAGGTTGCAATTCATTGTTGTTTATCGGTGTTCGAGAGAAACCGATTTGATTTTGGGTAAATTGATCGAGAGAAAATTTACCCCCACGAAAGTCTAGCTTAGTTACCAATTTACATCGATTTACTATCAATAGCATTTACCCGATTGTTTATTTTAGCCCATATTCCTATCACATCCCAAGAATCCCGTCTTCATATATGCATTTTCATTTTTAATTGTTATTTTAATTGATAATTGATTACAAACTCCTTTGATAATTGACACTTGTGTCACTCTTTAATTTATCATGTTTTTATTCGTAAAAGTCTATAACTATAATTGACTTGAATGAAGTTCTTGCTTTTCTATTGATTCTCAATCAGAAACCGCTCCCTTGGGACTCGACCCCAACTCACTAGTTGGGTTATATTACTACTCACGATCGTTGGCATTTGAACTGGAAGTAGTGTCTTGATACGTGAAATCAAAATGGTGCCGCTGCCGGGGAGTGGTGTTACTTGAGAGTTTTTAATTAAGTTGAATTTTTGTTCTTGTTAGTTGTAGTGATACTTACTTTATTTTTAGTTTTGTTTTGCTTGTTTGTGTATTGAAATAGGAAAGATGAGTATAAATGGTAACTATGGGTACCAAATGGACCACCCTCTTTTGAAATTGATAAATCTTAGGGACAACCTCCTAACGTTCAAGCAAGTAGGAGGTGAGACTATCCATGAGGATTGAGTAAGGACTCGCATCGTGCCATGATGTTAACTAAGGCATTTCTTGGGAGGCAACACAAGTGTTATAGCTTTGTTTTTGTTCTAGGAATAATGGTGTGTTGATTGTGCAGGTAATATTATGGAAAATGTTTGAAATGAACAGGTTGGCAAGCTCCAGGTCCAGTTGGCGCATCGCAAAAGAGGTCGGTGATCCCGACCCAGACCGCCGTTGGACTCAAGACAATTTTACATCGGAGTCTGTAAAACTCGGCGAGCCCAGGAAATCATTGGCGAGTCGCCGACCAGGTCGGCGATCGTGATCTATACCGTCGTTTGGACCCCTAAATCAACTGAGGGCCCTGTAAAACTTCGCGAGGTAAGTGACCATTTGGCGTACCGCCTAGTGGTTCGGCGAGCACGACTAATGTCGCCGAATGGGCAAGAACTGGACGGTTTTTATAAGGCCAAAGGTTTAAAATTTCAAACTCTTCACTTTCCCTCGCTTTAAATCTTCACAAAATCACACCTGCACCTTAGTTTATATATTTTCACATTTCTAGTAGTATTTGAGTCGTTGATTGGTGCTTGGAATTGGATTACATTGCTGATGAGTCCACAAATTGGACTCATTTAGGGCTATATTTTGATAGAATTAGTGTCCTCAAATGCATATTTTATTTCAATATCTGATGAAAACCCTTAAGTTTCAGGTATTTGGAGTTAGAAGGAAAGCATGGACACTACTTAGCAAAAAAAGAACAAAAGCAGCTGAAAGAACGAAGAAATGAAGATCTAAGAATCGCCGAACCCATTTGGCAAGTCGCCAAAAGGTCTTATCCTCGGCTTTTGTTCCAGTGTGCTTAGCCCTGAAGGAAAAGATCAAATCGGCGGTGAAAAGGAGAAGTCGGCATATCGCCGAGCAGTTCTGCGAAGCTGTACTATGTCGCCAAATGATCCAAACACGACGATGCTGAAGGATAGAGCAAGACGGCGATGAAACCTACCAAAGGGTGGATCGCTGAGTTGATCGACTATCTCGACTAATGACGCCGAATGATCCGCTGCAACACAAATTTTTGAAAACTATAAATACTCATTGAGAGTTATAGCTTAGTATCAGATTTTTAATATAGAATTTTTAACATAGACTTTTGAGTTCTAAGCTTAGAGAGGGTTTTGAAGAACTTAAAGATTCAAAGGGTTTCAACTCTAAAATTTTGGACTTGGGTCTTGAGTATTCTTCACTTTTGACTTGTTCTAAGACTTAATCTTACATACCCATTGATTGAAACTGAGATTGGTATACATTTTTACCTCTTTTACATGTGTAGCTAAAACCCCAATTCTTGGGGTGTGATTTTGTGAATATGGGTTAGATTATCTATTAGGTATTTCTTGTTGATGATTTATTTGTTGTTTAGCTGTGATTTCATTTAGTAGTTATGATGGAACTTAATGAAATTGTAGTTGAAAATACGATTTCACCTTTGTTTTCAGCTTGCTCGAGAGAGAGGTCGTAAAACTAAGACTACTAAATTGATGGCCGGTGGGAGTGGGTCGACATGAGGTTTAGCTCGAGAGAGTGAACCCTAGTCCTTCTCCCACACACTCAGCTCGAGAGAGTGAGTGGGCTAAGGCGGAGGCTGTTCTTCATGCGGCAAGTGGGTGTTCGAGAGGAACCCATTTGATTCGGGGTAAGTTGCTAGAGAGAGAATTTACCCCCACTATAGTCTAGCCTAGTCACAAATATTCAATAAAATTATTATCAAAAGCATGTAGCCAATAGTTTATTTTATCCCATATTCCTATCACATCCCAAGAACCTCATCTCCTTGATTAATACTCTTTACATTTTTGTTGTTTTTGCTTACCTGTGACAAAAACCCCCATTGTTAATTGACACTTTTGTGTCACCCCTTAGATATAGTATGTTTGTATTCGACAATGTTTTCAGCTATGACTAATTAGAACTAAATTTTATGTTTCTACTAATTCTCAAAACCACTCACTGTGGGAACGATCCCAACCATTGGTTGGGTTATTATACTATTGTACGATCGTAGACACTTGCATTGGAAGTTGTGTCTTGATTACGCAAACATCAAAATGACGCCGCTATTGGGGATCAAACCCGGGTCACCCGCGTGACAGGCGGGAATACTTACCGCCTAACATTTCAATACCATTTTAATCGGCATTTAAGGTTGGTTCTCCGAACCCCGACTCTATTTTTAATGATTTTGTACTCATTTGCAATGATCTTATATTAGTGATGTGTGTTGGGCCTCTTTGAGCTTAATTGTTTTCATATGTGCCTGTGTTAATTCAATATGCTGCCCGTAATGTTTTGAATGTTGAAATCCCATATTTTTGTGCTTTCAAATGAATTAATTCGTGTGAGGTTGTGCTTGCATGTTGTTTAGTTTGGTTGGGTGAAGTCTGAGGAGCCCATATTTGTGCCAAATGATGTAATTTGCCCAATGAAAGAACGAATGATGTCATTCTTAAGGGCAAAAGTCGTCATTTGGCCAAATTTGGCAAAATCGGGAGAAGTCTGAGTAACCCAGGGTAATGGGTGCTATAGGTTTAGTTTTAATTTGAGTTGTACAAGCTTTGATTTTGTTTTCGGGGGTTATAGGGTTGAATTCGAGAAGTTGGGTTGAAAGTAGGCACGTTGGGTCGTTTGGCGAGCTGGGTTGAGCTCATCGAACCACTTGGCGCTTCGCCTAATGTCCCCATCTCACCTTTAAAATCATGCTTTATGTGTTGTTAGATTTTTTAACTTTCGGTGAGAAGCTTGAGGTGGCCGAGGGCATTCGGTGACTCGCCGAAAGCCTTGTTGATCACCCATTGTCTGTACCCCTGAACTCTTTTTGCACTATAACTCTTGGCGAGCTAATTCTTGCTCGCCAAAGGCTGTTGGCGATTCGCAGAAAGACCCTTCCCATCGCCAAATTGCCATAACTTTAAAATTGATTTTCTGTGCTTTTGTAAGAATATTTCCTAACTTTGTCTCAATGCTTTGCAGACATGGCTAGACCAAAAGTTGCTGGGAGAATCGTGCCACCTCGAGAGATAAGAGCACATAATTTCAGAATAAATGAAGGGAGATCAAACCCTCCCAAGAAGGGAAAGCAAGAACCTTCACCTGGGAACAAGTCAAGGGCAAGAGGCCCATTTCTGATGGGAAGACTACTCCCCGAGACCCCTCTATTCCTTCATGAGCCCGGGGACCTTTTATAGCTGTTCGGAAATTTTTGGCGGACACACCTATAGCAACTCCTAGTGAGTTTGGTGTTATGATTCCTTTTGAAGGAACTTCAGGTACTAAGGCCCAAGTCCAGACTGATGCACCGGGCACTGATGCCCAGACAGATGGAGCGACTGCGTAGACAGGATCCCCTATTTACCTCCCTCTCAGTCTTTATTTCTTTTGACTTTTGGATAATCTTGTTTGCATTTGAGGACAAATGCTTTTATTTGTGGTGGGGTGAGGCCCACCTTTTGTGTGACATTCTTGTTTTGTTTATAACTTGGGCTTTGAGCTAAATTTTTCTTGTACACTATTTTTTGTGGATATTTGAGCTTGTGGCTCCTTGTTTGCCACCTCTTTTATGTGTTGAATGTGGCTGTTCTCTTGCAAATTTGAGTACCAATTTTTATCAATACCGATAACTCAAATAGTGCTCATAATCGAACAAAAATGAATGCACGGCTATGACGAGGCCAATTGAAGTTGCATAGACAATATGTGAACTCCTTGTATCTCGTTGTGACTAGCCAAGTATCGAATTGAGTCTCTTGTGTTGAACATTGCACAATAGCGAAAATGTGAAGTCTTGTTTGACATTGATGTCAATTCCTTGTGTAATGAGCTTACCGTGAACCATGTATGATGACACCTAGAATTTTCCCCGTTGGTTCGGTTGACTAAGTGATGCAATTTCTTGAGATGATCTTAGGCAACTTTAAAGAGTGTGAACCAATTTGAAATTATACCTCTTTTGTGTCTTACCTTGTGAGTGTGTGAACCTCTTTTGAGCACCCTTTGAGCCTTGACCTTTTCTTGGAAGAAAATTGATAACATTGTAACCTTTCCTTATCCATTACCCATAATCCTCATGATTTGTGGTTAGTTTGAATAGCCAACCTAGGCTTTTGGGGATGTGGTGAAAAGAGAAGGTAAATCAAGGAGTGTAAGAAAATACCCTTTTAACCAATGGTTCTGAGAAAAATGGAACCCCTCCATACAAAACAAAAAGGGGGGGGGGGGGGGAGAATGAAAAAAGAAAAAGAAAGAAAAATTTATGGAATAGAGTTGTGAAAATGCAAAGAAAATAAGGTTTCCAACAATCCATGGAAAATGAATAATGGGATGACTTGTGAGCACTAATGAAAATGATGAAGAAAAGGGAAAGAAAGTGTTGTTCACACCACATTTCATGAGGATAGAAGTCACTGACCCTAAATGACCATACCACTACACTCAGCCCCATTACAAGCCTTGGAAAAGACCTTTTTGATCTAGAATGAGCTGAAGCAAAAGTCGATTGGAAAATAAGGTCAAACCTATGGGTGATATCATGCATTGTGTTTTTCTTTGTGAGTGTGAGTGTTGATCTTGATTCCGGAACTTTAATTGATTGAACCATTGAGTGAACATGGAATCATTCTTTTTGTGTGAGCATTTGAATACCTTTGTTGAGCTTGAATTTGCATTTGAAGCAAGTATAGTGAGCTTGAGATTCTTTGGTAATGGTGAGTCACGACTTGAATCTTTGAGTGCACAATTGATCCTTGCATGAGTAAGTTGAGACTTTTTGTGTGCATTCATGATTGAGTCTTGTGTAGCACTTTTTGAGGCATCCGTTTTGAACTGCTGAACTTGAGTTTTACTTGAGGACAAGTAAAAGTTTAAGTTGGGGGTGTTGATGAGTCCACGATTTGGACTCTTTTAGGACTTTATTTTGATAGATTTAGTGTCTTTAAATGCATATTTTATCTCAATAACTGATGAAAATCCTTGAGTTTCAGGTATTTAGAGTTTGAGACAAAGCATGGACACTATTGGGTAGAAAGGAACAATGCAGCTGAAAAGAACGAAGAAAAGACAACCTGAGGATCTCTTAAGCCATTAGGCGAGTCGCCGAATGGCTATGGTCTCGCCTAATGTTCTAGGGTGCCAAACTCTGAAGGAGAAAATTGAGTCGGCGAGATAAAGGAGCAGTCGGCGAGTCACCGAACGATTCCGGGATGCAGTATTCCATCGCCCAATGTTACAGAACTTGAATTTACTGAAGGCCAATGCAGAAAGGCGATGAACCAGACCAAAGGGCAGATCTCCGAGTGGATCGGCGATCCCGACTTATTGCACCGAGTGATCCTTCACAACACACTTTTTGACAACTATAAATACCTGTTAGTTTAGTATCAATTTTTACAATTTAGAAATGATTTTTTTAGAATTACTCAGTTTTTAGAACTTAGAGTTTTGGAAACTTAGTTCCTTAGCTTTGAATATTTGAAGGTTCCCATTTCTAAGCAATTGGAAGTGGGTATTGAAGATTCTTCATCTTGGACGTGTCTAACGACAATATTTATCGTACCCATTTGATGGAAACACTTTTCAGTATCGATTTCTATCTCTTTACTATGTCTAGCTAAAACCCCAATTCTTGGGGTGTGAATATGGGTTGAATTTACTACTGGGTATTGCTTATAGATAGTTATTTACTGTTTAAAGGTGATTTCGTTCAGTAGTTGTTTTTGAATTTAATGGGGTTGTAGTTGCAAATATAATTTTATCTTCGTATTTTTGACTTGCTCGAGAGAGAGGTTTTAAAACCAGAATTACTGAATCGATAGTCTGTGGTTATTGGGTTTTCGTGGGTTCAGCTTGAGAGAGTGAATACTAAACCCTCTACCACACATTCATCTCGAGAGAGTGAATGGACTAAGGAGAAGGCTACTCTTCATTGCCGCTTATCGGTGTTCGAGAGAAATCAATTTGATTCGGGTAAATTGATCGAGAGAAAATTCACCCCCACTAAAGTCTAGGTTAGTTACCAATTTACATTGATTTACTATCAATAACATTTACCCGGTTGTTTATTTTAGCCCATATTCCTATTACATCCCAAGAATCCCGTCTCCATATACGTATTTTCATATTTAATTGTTATTTTAATTGATAATTGATTACAAACCCCTTTGATAATTGACACTTGTGTCACTCTTTAATTTATCATGTTTTTATTCGTAAAATCTATAGGTATAATTGACTTGAACGAAGTTCTTGATTTTCTATTGATTCTCAATCAGAAACCGCTCCCTTGGGACTCAACCCCAACTGACTAGTTGGGTTATATTACTACTCACGATCGTTGGCACTTGAACTGGTAGTAGTGTCCTGATCACTAGTTGTGGAATTATCATCATCAATTCTAGACCTCTTTTTCTCCCTAGATCTCTCTTTAAGTTTCTCCTCCTCAATTTGTTGGGCATGAGTCATAAGACAAGCAATATCCATGTCATTAACAAGCATAGCTGTACGAAATTCTTCCACCACTAGATCGGACAAACCCGACATAAACTTACTCATTCCTGACCTAGGGTCGGCCACTAGAGATGGAGCATATTTTGACAACTGAACGAACTTTAGAGCATACTCCTTCATACTCATACTTCCTTGACGAAGGTTAAGGAACTCATGCACCTTTGCTTCCCTTATCTCAAGGGGAAATAACCTATCACGGAACACAGATTTAAACATTTCCCACTCTACGGGACCCGCTCCTACTAGCCTAGCTTCTTTCTATTGATTGTACCACACTTGAGCCACACCTTTCAATTGATAAGCGGTCAATTCCGCCTTCTATACCAGACTAACTTCCATAATAACAAGTACCTTATAGATCTCATCAATAAACTCTTGAGGATCTTCCTCCACTTTGGAGCCATAAAATTCTGGAAGGTTCATCCTCATAAAGTCCCTCATTCTTGATGCCTCCGTACCCACTTTTAGATTAACGGGGGCTACCACCTCTCTATTGTCTTGGGCCGTCATGGCTTGAGCCAACACTTGAAAAGCCGTCCTAAACTCCGCATTTGTCACATTCACAGCTATAGGGTCAATCGGAGCTTGTGGAGAAGCTTGGGGAGGAACTTTTTAATCCTCATTGTCTTCCTCATCCCTTCTAGCATTAGCCATTGTAGTAGCCATATCATGTAGACCATCGGGTAAGGATTAGGAGAAAGACCTTATAGAGTTTAACTATATGGCACGACTTAGAGTAATGAAGAAGTGAAGTTTCCTAAGCATCTCGTAGCCTCTCATTCATAAATGTGGCGCGCGTCACACTTATGAACAAGACTCTACTTGACGAGGTTTTGAGACATCCTAGAATCATTCTAAACCGTTTTCTCTAATACCAAGTTTGTCCCGACCCAAGGGTAGCCCCTAGATGTAACAAAGTGTACAAGACCTCGAGAGGCCTCATACAATCCCCTTAGCATATCATAACATAAAGTAATAGAAATGAGCGGAAATTTAAAACATTTTCATAACATCAAAGTTTCATAAAATGAAGTGGAAGTCTAATACATTTGTTCTATTACTTGAAAGTTTTTGGAACACAGCCCATACAATAGTCAAAAACATAAAATGAAAGACATAAGGACATGGTGGTCAAATCCTCGAATGCTATGAGGACTCACCAAATCTTCACTCCTTGCTCTACTATGAACCTAGCCACGGGGATGAAAGTCAATATCGTCGGACCCTACATTTTATAAGAATGTAGGCAAGAGTATGCGTTAGTACAAACATTTACTAAATATGATAGATAGCATAATCATCAACCTAGACATAACATAAGCATTAGTCAACATAAGACATAGGCTATAACTATAAGAGATAACAACATAAATCATTAGCATATTCAATGCACATAAATCATCATGCTATAGAAGGAGCATTTCTCAAGTAACCTCAACTTGGTCTTAATCAATACCTGGATCACCCATCTTTAGTCATACATATCAAGGAAGGCAACTGAAGCAACAATCTAAGCTAACCTATCATCATACAACTAATCCTCATATTAAAACATGCTCGCAATACTTCCTTGAAGTAATATTGTTTCATCATAACTATGCTACTTTAATTAGGGATTAATCCCCCTTTAGCTATTCTTACTATTCATGGAAGAGTATTTCTTTACTAGTCCAAGAAAATTCATCACTCATGAATGGTTATGATTTACCAATTCAAGGTTACCAAGGAAAAGCACCTCATTATGCTAGACCAAGCTATCATGGAAAGCACCTTACTATGAAAGTCCAAGCTATTCAAGGAAGGGAACTATTTCTCAATCCAAGCTACCATGATATGGTGTGGCCTCACCAAGTCAAGCTACCATGCAAAGCACTCTATTGTGCTTAGTACAAGCTGACCATTGGAAGGGTACTATTGCTCAATCCAAGGCTATCCATGAAATCTACTAACTCAAACTACCGTGAAATGGTCTTGTCTTACCAAGTCAAGCTATCATGAATGGATCTCATATTACCACTTCAAGCTACCATGGATAAAGCATCTCATTATTGTAACCCAAGCTAAGTCTTATCTGTCATAGTTCATACATGCTTTGATTCATTTTAGGTGAGCAAGACTTTCAACCTAGAATCATTCTATGTGAGAAAACCTTTCACATTCATGCATTCATACTTCATACATTCATAGTGTAAATCATGTGGGTAACTCCTTCCACAACAATTCTATCTATTAATCAACATTCATCATATAGCTTTACTCTCAAAGCCCTACTAAACATAATTCATCATATATGCCTTAGTCTCAAGACAATTCTAATCTCAAAACCTACAAGTCATAATTCATCATGTATACTTTAATCTCAATCAATTCATATCTATATGCTTTAATCTCAAGCAATTCATGCCTATATACTCTAATCTCAAGAAATCTACCATGTATCTCATCAATCCTAGAGGAATACATCTAAATCCTCAATTTACCCTTTCATGGCATAAAACCCACTTACATCAATTTCATCTTTCTAGACATGTGTTAGGCATGGGTACATGTAAATTCATCCTAAAAATATATAATTCTATCAATTCAATCATGAACAATCATAATCCACTCAATTGGATCAAAACCCATAACATTAGAAGAAACCATAACTAGAATTGGGGAATTCGTCTTCTAAATTGGGTAAATAATAGGGGCTCCATGTATGAAAGGATTCCATGGATGAAAAGCAATCATACCTTTATTACAAAGCCCACGAAATCTTGAGGAATGGAGGCTTCATCTTGACCCTAGCTCCAACTTTTTCTTCTTCTTCAAGTTATGGAAAGAGAAATATTTGAGAGGATGAACTTTGGGATTCTTTTGGGGTTTTGGAAATAATGTCCTGAATGGTGAGTTTAAAGGGTTAAAATCACTTATATAGGTGTACTAGGTTTAGGCACGATGACATCACTTTAATCTAACTCGAACCGAAAAGTCCCAAAATACCCCCACTTGGCATCCCACTGTCCAACCTTAACGAAACGTACCACAAGCGTGGTCCTGCTCGTGGTCTTGGACCAGTGGCTAGGCCACCTATCCTTGGACCCTAAGAATTGAAGGCATCACCACAAGTCTTCCCACGAGCCGTGGTCATCATTACTGGCCGTGAAGTGGCTCGTGAAGATGAGTCCAACTTGGGCAGTCCTTGGGGCGCTACTGCCTAGCCACCACGAGCCACACCACATGCCATGGTCCTCACCACTGGCCATGGTGGTGGTCGTGAAGGTGGGGGTAGTGCTTAGGGAGAGTTTGGCAGCCTTGGCCCCTCCCATGGCCCTTTCCCTTTTTTCTTGGCTCTTGCCCCTTGTCCTTGGCTTGTTGCCCTCACACTTAACCCTAGTTAGTCTACTAGACTACGGTGTGTTACACTAAGCTAAGGTGGTGTACCAATTGGAGGTGTACTAGTGGGCAGTGTACTAGGGAGTGGTTTAGGCAGCCCAGCTATGAGGATGGGCAAATGTTCTTTTAGAATCCTATCAAATTTCTCTTGCATTTCTAGCTGCATTTAATGTTTCATTTCTTCACGCAATTCATGTCGTATCTCTTCTCTCATCTCATGCTTCATCTTCTCCTTCATTTCTTGAACATATTCCTTCACTCGAGCATCAAAACTACAATCTTGAGGTTGAGTAGTTGAAGCAGACGATGAACCAATGTTCTCATAGAAAACTGCTTGAGAGCCAAGACCATATATACATGCTTTCTTAACCCCATGCACTTCATCCATGTAAATCTTTGAAAAGTCTACCGTCAAAGACTAACCAGATTCATCTACAAGTTGAGATGCAAATGTGATCTTAGACATTATAGCATTCTAAAAAATAAAATATATGATATTATTTTAAGAAAAAATGAATAGCGCTTATAAACATACAAGATAATTGATATCAGTCGACAATCTTTGTCCCTGACAATACCTCCTCCACCACACTTATCATTTCTACAATTGCAATTAGCATTTATTTTGACACGCGTACCTGTAGTTTAGATTCAGTGTACAAAATTAGTCTTCTCGGCACTTATGTGTCTTTCCAAATTAAAAGTTATCTCCTCCCATTTGTGTTTGATAAACACTATCAAAGACACTTCATCTAATACTAAGTGTTAGCGATCGTTCAATAGTAATAACCCTAAGTGAGTTGGGGTTGAGTCCCAAGGAAGTAGTTTTTCCTTTAAATTCGAAGATGAAGTTGTGACAACAATCTCTTCAATGAAACATTTGTTACACCTTTATGGTTTGAGTTTCAAATGTCAAATTTCACTCTAATTCCATGAATCAACACGAAATAAACAAACAATAAAGTAGAACTTGGGGAATTGACCAGCCAATTGTCGAATTTTACTTTAGCGAGTGAATGTTGATGCTCACAATAGAGTAATTTGTTTTGGGTATGTCAGGCCATATATAAGATAACTTTCTTTCGAACAATTACCTTTTCTATGCTGAATTCTCTCGAACTTCAACACTAATCGGAAGATGTCCAGCCCTCTGTCCTCATCAAATCCACTCTCTCGAGCTGGATACAAAGGATATGTTCTGTGTTTCACTCTATCGAGCTGAAATCTAGGTAACCCACTACTGAGGATGCTAAGTTTTGCTACCTTGGTACCGTGCCACTCTCTCGAGCAAGCTCAAAACACTAAACTTGTTATACTGAATATGCAAAACAACTTCAAAATGCAACAGCAACTCAGACCCACTTCAAATTAACCCCATTATTTGCAATTCAACAATACCCACTTAGCAAAACTCAACAATTTGCTTCATGGTCAAAACCCCAAGAGAAAGGTTTTAGCCACTCATATTTTTGCCCCAGCACAACACCCAACGCCGTTCCACTTGCATCACACATTACTTCGAAATATTCTAACCAATTAGGACTAATAATGACCGGGGTGGATACTAATTTCTCCTTCAAGCACCGGAAGGCCACCATACAAGCATCATCAAATTGGAATTTCATCTCTTTCTCTAAGAGTTTGCATAGTGGATGTGCAATCTTTGAGAAGTCTTTGATGAACCTCAAGTAGAAACCGGCATGCCCCAAGAAACTGCGAACACCCTTAATTGAAATTGGCGGAGTTAGTTTCTTAATCACTTCAATCTTCGCCTTATCGACCTCTAATCCCTTTGTGATACCTTGTGCCCGAGAACTATGCCCTCCTTCACCATGAAGTGATATTTTCCCCAATTCAGAACCAAGTTTGTTTCCACGCATCTTTGGAGCACTTGCCCCAAGTGTGCCAAGCACTCTTCAAACGTGTCCCCTACCACTGAGAAGTCGTCCATGAATACTTCCATAGAATCCTCCACCATGTCCGCGAAAATGGATAACATGCAACGCTGAAATGTTGTTAGGGCATTACATAGCCCAAATGGCATTCTCTTAAATGCAAACATTCCATAAGGACAGGTGAAAGTGGTTTTCTCTTGGTCTTCAGGTGCAATGGAAATTTGGTTGTAACCGGAGTATCTATCCAAAAAGCAGTACCAACCTCTTTCTGATAGTCAATCGAGCATTTGATCCATGAAAGGCATGGGAAGTGATCCTTTTCCGTCCACGAATTTAGTTTTCGATAATCCATGCATACTCTCCATCTGGTCATCGGTTTTATAGGCACAAGCTCCCCCTTTTCATTTGGGACCACTGTGATACCTCCTTTTTTGGCACACATTGCACCGGGCTTACCCATTTTCTATCAGCAATAGGGTAGATCACACCTGCGTCTGACCACTTTATTATCTCTTTTTTCACTAATTCCTACATTGGTGGGTTCAATTTCCGTTGATGTTCAGCACTTCGTTTCGTTTACACTCACTATCAAGCTGAATTTTGTGAGTACAGATACCGGGAGGAATGCACACTATATCATCTATGGTCCAACCTATATCTTTGATATGCCTTCGTAACACCTCAATAAGCAATTTCTCTTTCCATTCAAGCAAGCAATTCCATATGTGGTGGTTCTTCTGTTGATGGCTTTGCGGGAGGACTCTCTCTATTTTTCAAATCAACGTCCTATTTCAATGGAGTCTTTGAATATCCTCCTAAGCCTGAAAGAGCAACTACTACCTCTTCATAACCTTGAATTTCAAATTCATCATAGTTAGCAAGCACGGCTTCAAGAGGTTCGCTTATGCACATCAAATGGCTCACGCTAGCCACCGCCTGATCGATAACATCAACGGTAGACACCACCTGAATATCACTTGGGTGTTTCATTGACTTACAAACATTGAAGGTTACTTCATCTTCGTTCACCCGAGACTTCAACTCTCCGCTTTCAACATCCACCAATGCTCTTCCGGTTGCTAAGAATGGTCTTCCCAAAATAATAGGAATTTCAGTATCTAATTCACAATCAAGAATGACAAAATCAGCTGGAAAAATGAACCGATCAACCTTCACCAAAATGTCATAAAGTATCCCTACGTGATGTTTGATTGAACGGTCAGCCATTAAGAGTCTCATTGTGGTTGCCTTTGGTTCACCCAACCTAAGTTGTTTGTAGATTGCATAGGGCATCAAGTTGATGTTTGCCCCTAAATCGCATAAAGCTTTAGCGAACTGGAGCATGCCAATGGTGCAAGGAATTGTGAATGCCCTGGGATCCTCTCTCTTTTTGATCAACTCCTTAGTCATAATTGCATTGCAACTATGGGAAACTTCAATTGTCTCAAAATCCAAGGTCCTTTTCTTTGTGACTAACTCTTTCATGAATTTGGCATATCCCGGCATTTCTAACAATGCCTCTACAAGAGGGAGATTAATTAACAATGTCTTAAACAACAATACAAACTTCTTGAACTTCTCATCTTCATTCTTCTTCTTCTTCAAACGTTGGGCAAATGGGGAGGTATTTTGGGCAAAGGTTGCATGACTCTTGGAACTTGAACATGTTGTTCCACTCCCTTTTATGGTTATTTGGCAATGTTGCGATGGCTAAGTAACTCTTGTTTCTCCATGCCTTTATCTTCTTCATGCTTTTGCGCATCTTCATTTCCCATCACATTACCTATTGCCACCCTTCCACTATGAGTAACTACAACCAGCCCTCTAGCGTCATCTTCTAGTATCATTTGTGGTTTCAATTGAGCTGATAATAATCTTAATTATCCTTCAAGTATCTTGATGGCATCGACATGAGAGTTTCCTTTACTGTTAAATGATGAAAAGTCATCATTCATCCCTTTCAACAAATCATCCGAACCTTCAACCTTATCAAGTATGCGTGACAACAAGTCATTTACCTGGGGACTACTTGCACTCCCTTTTGATTTTGGGCTTTCACTCGAGTGAGTATGGTTATCATCGTAATCATCTTCCCTTCTTCAATAATCATTTTGCTCAGCCCAATCTTGATAGGATCTCCTTTGTTCTTCTCCCTTGTGATAGTTCCAACCTTGATTTCCGCCTCGCTGTAAATAGCGTGGGTGGAAACCCTCCTCATATCTCTTGGAGTTCCAACCTTGATTCTTCCCCGGTCTTGAGTAACCGGAAGAAGAACCCTCCTCAACTCTAAACACCTCACATGTTCCCTTCATATGCTCTTGTAGAAATTCCATTTTGGTCAACATCTTCTTGATGTTTTCATCCCTCTCTCTCTTTCTTTGTCAAGTTGCTCTTGCGTTAATCTAAAACAAAATGGAGAGACTTGATCCTCTTTGGTGTACCACGCTTGGTTTATTCTAGTCATGTCATCAAGAAGAAACGAAGCTACCTCAAATGATTGTAACATTATTCCTCCTCGTACCAATTGATCAACCACTCCTTTATTAACTAAATCGAGACTCCGGTAAAAATATTGAAGTAACAAATAGTTTGGTAGCCCTTGAGTTGGGCATTTAAGTAGGAGCTTCTTGAATCTCACCCACGTTTCATGGATGAGTTCCCCCTTCCGTCGCCTGAAACTTTGAATTTCATCTCTAAGTTTCATCATCCTTGATGGAGGAAAGAATCTTGTGTTAAATGTTATAACCAGCTCCTCCCATGATGTGATGGAATTGTTTGGTAACTCGGCTAACCACTTATTAGCTTCTCCCTTTAAGGACAGTGGAAATAACCGCAGCTGAATTGACTCTTGTGACACATTTTTGAATGAAAAAGGGCTGCAAAGCTTTGTAAAGTTTCTCACATGCTCATGCGGGTCTTCGTAATCTAGCCCTCCATATAGTCCCCTCATTTGGAGTATATGAAGAGTTATGCTAGTGACTTCAAACATCGCATTCTCATCAGTTTGTGGGATGCAAATTGCACCTATTCTACCCGATTAAGATGGGTTGTAGACACTATTGATGTCGTCTATACCATCTCGATGACCTGCTTGGCTATCATTCATCTCTTCCTCACTCATGTTCACTTCTACATAGTCCAACTAACACTTACACACAGGAGCCAAAACTAATTCAACTACAGCCAACAAATTTGAGAGTGTCAAATCTTCAATCAAAGAATTCTAAGTAACGCTACTCCCCGGCAGCGACGCCATTTTGATAAACGCTATCAAAGACACTTCATCCAATACTATAGTGTCAGCGATCATTCAATAGTAATAAAACCCAACTAAGTGAGTTGGGATCGAGTCCCAAGGGAGTAGTTTTTCCTTTAAATTCGAAGATGAAGTTGTGACAACAATCTCTTCAATGAAACATTTGTTACACCTTTATGGTTTGAGTTTCAAATGTCAAATTTCACTCTAATTCCACGAATCAACACGAAATTAACATACAGTAAAGTAGAACTTGGGGAATTGACTAGCCAATTGTCAAATTTTACTTTAGCGAGTGAATATTGATGCTCACAATAAGGTAATTGGTTTTGGGTAGGTCAGGCCATATATAAGATAACTTCTTTCGAGCAATTACCTTTTCTATGCTGAATTCTCTCGAACTTCAACACTAATCGGAAGATGCCCAGCCCTTTGTCCTCATCAAATCCACTCTCTTAAGCTGGATAGAAAGGATAGGTTCCGTGTTTCACTCTCTTGAGCTGAAATCTAGGTAGCCCACTACTAAGGATGCTAGGTTTTTCTACCTTGGTTCCGTGCATCTCTCTCGAGCAAGCTCACAACACTAAACTTGTTATACTGATTGAGTCAGAACAAGGAAAAACTATGGATTAATTGGGTCCATACATACTATATAAATGACAGGAGACTACCAGATCACATAGAGTTGCCTGATATGCTTCTTGGATGATAAAAAAAATGTTTCATATGTGAAAATTCTAGCAAATTATCAATTTATATATAAAACAGATCATAAGGGCGGAGTATAAAATATCATATACTTATAAACTTTAAGAGGTTTTGCAAAAGAAATTCCTTATAAAAATCTTGTATGTCATAATATTTCATGTTGTGAAGACTGACCTATGCATCTACTTAAGAAGAAATAAGAGGTTGTTTGAGCTTTCAAGTTTTCTTTAATTAGAATATGACTTTATATTAGAGATACTGATTAGGATTGTCATAAGGATTGTAAGGTTATTTAGGCGTTGTCTGAGAAGGGAAGGTTGTTGGTTGGCTCCTCCCTAAGGTTTTTATTGTCACTTGGTGATTAATAAAATCAGTTTAATTGCAAAAAAATGAAGTACTTGAATATATAAATGAAGTCTTACCTCTCATATGGATACATCCATCGATATTATACCGGACTAGCTATCATTGCTTCGTAAGCGAGATGCACAGGGAGATGCTATATTGAGTCAAAGAAACTAGGAGGGAATACACGCTCTAATTTACAAAGTATTTCAGGTATTTCTTGCAGTAGTCTTACCATATCCTCTTCACGAATTACTGTAGAAGTGATATCCCTAAATAAAATACTCATCTCAATAAGTGTTTCCCACACTTTCTTGGGTAATAGCTCACGGAATGCAACAACTACCAATCTTTGCATAAATACATGACAATCGTGACTTTTCATACCGAATAACTTGTGTTTTTTCATGTCCACACACCTTCCCATATTCGAGACATATCCATCAGGAAATATTAGATTTTTAACCCATTCACACAACAATTTTTTCGACTCTTCTTTTAGTGTGTAAATAGCTTTCGGGTACTTTCCATCAACAACATGTAATTCAGGGCGTCGACAGAACTCTTTCAAGTCTTCTCTTGATTTGGGATTATCTTTTGTTTTACCATCTACCGCCAGTACTGTGTTGAACACATTCTCAAAGAAGTTCTTCTCAATGTGCATTACATCTAGATTATGCCGAATGAGATTGGTACTCCAATATGGCAAATACCCGAATATGCTTCGCTTCTTCCAACCAGAAAACTTACTAATCTGACGATTAATAATATCAGCCCGAAGTTCTGTTACCTTTTTAAGTCCTAGTTCTTCTATCTCTTTTAAGACATCTTCCCCTGACTGTAATGGGTAGGTTGCATGGTTACTACTCTGTTCTTTCTAAATGAGTTCTTATCCTTTATGTATGGATGATTCAGCGGAAGAAACTTATGGTGGTTGTCAAACCAGGACTGCTTACCACCTTTTTTCAAAGTAAAAACATCATAATTCTCCATATAGTATGGACAAGCTAGCCTGCCTGCAGTACTCCATTCAGACAACATCAAATATGCAGGAAAGTCACTATTTGTCCACATCAAAGCAGCTCGCATTTTAAATTTTTCCTTCTTAGAGATATCATATGTGTTGACACCTATATTCCATAGGTTCTTCAACTCAGCAATCAAAGGCTGCAAAAAAACATCTAGTTGCTGCTTAGGATTCTTTGGTCCAGGAACTATAACAGATAAAAATAAATATGGATCTTTTATACACATCCAAGGAGGCAAGTTGTATGGTGTCACAATTATTGGCCAAGGTGAATATTGCTTTCACGTATGCCCAAATAGCTGAAATCCATCAGTGGACAGTCCCAATTTAACAGTACGACTTTCCTCTAAAAAAGATGGGTGCATCTTATCAAAGTGCTTCCATGCAGGTGTATCTGAAACGGAGAAGAATGTTATTTGTTTGAACTTTAAACTGGAATTCTTTTTTTTACAGTAGGTATGTAGGTTGTATATATTAACTAAATAATAAACTTTTCTCCTAAAATAACTCCAACAAAGTCCTATTCAAATAAATAGCTAATCTGATATCATTCCTAGATAATGGAAACTGAAATATTTGACTCAGTCAACTTAAAAAATCTTAAGTTAAAACAGTGAAAGAACATATGAAGATGCAACTAATTTTATAGCATTGCAATTATAAAATCTTTGAATAGTTAAAAAGGTGCAATTTATAATCAAGCTAGAAGGACAAATGTTTCAACTCAAGCTTTTTTTTTTTTTTAGTAGGTTAGTTTAATCAAAACATAGTAAAACATGTAACTCAACATATAAAGGTATTAAGAAGTATTATGTTCTTCTATGTCTTCTGTGAGGTTGGTCAGCAAGTTTCTTGTCCCAACCTGGAAAAGCTATACATCAATAGGGTTAACAACATGAGTGTTTTATGCTTCCACCAACTTTCAGTTCCCTACTTCAACAAACTTCAATGATTGGAAGTAAATAATTATGGAAAATTAAGAAACTTGATGTCTCCATCAGTGGCTAAAGGTCTTTTGAATCTCTGATGGCTACATATAGAACATTGTAAATCAATGGAAGAAGTGATCACAAAAGGAGAAGGAATCATGACCTTTTTTCCCCTCTTAGAAGAGCTGGATCATACCTTTTCAAAGCATTGTTGCAATCATCATCTCTTCTCAAGTTCTTTTCCTTCTTTTTAATTTGAGAATTCAAACTGTGACTTGTCACTCAATTTATTTTGGAATCCCATATTATTTCATTCACTTTTTTTTTTTCATTTTCATTATAATAAATTTTTATAAGGAGGGGTTCCTTCTTTTTGTAACACTTTCAAAGTTGAGTCTCATTTCATCTTTCTTTTCCTTTCACTTGGATTTCATTCTTCCTTCCTTTCCACACCCCCTAAGTTGGCTATGCAAACATCACAATGCTCCAAAAAGGATTTTGGGTTAGAAGGTAGGGATAATTTGGTTCAATAGGATTTCTCTTGGTTGCAATCAAATAAATTAGGCCCAAATGGTGCCAAAATGAATCCACACCCTCACAAGTTAGTCACAAAGGATTATGGAAAATTTGGTTCCCTGATGTTTGATGTAATCAAAGACACAACTTCCAATTCAAGTGTCAGCAATCGCGTGTAGTAATATAAACCAACCGAATGGGTTGGGGTCGAGTCCCAAGGGAGAGGTTAGTAATCGAGAATTAAATAGAAATGTAAAATTATGTTCTAGTCAATCATAGCTACAAATATTTACAAGTAAAAGCATGATAAATCAAGAAGTGACACGAATGTCAATTATCAATGGGGGGTTTGTATTCAACTAATAAACAAAAATAGCAAGAATATAAAGATGCGAGATAGGGAGATGAGATTCTTGGGATGTGATAGGAATATGGGATATAATAAACAACCGGGTAAATTGCTATTGATAGTAAATTGCTGAACATTTGTAACTAAGCTAGACTTTAGTGAGGGTAAATTTTCTCTCGAACAACTTACCCCAGATCAACTCGGTTTCTCTCGAACACCGAGTTGCAGCAATTAAGCACAACCTTCACCTTAGCCCATTCACTCTCTCGAGTTGAATGTGTGGGAAAAGGTCTAGGATTCACTATCTCAAGCTAAACCCACGATGACATAATAACCACATGTTATCGATTTAGTAGTTTTGGTTTTAAAACCTCTCTCGAGCAAGGCAAAAACACAAAGATGAAATTGTATTTGCAAGTACAATCCCATTAAGTTCAAACACAACTACTAAACGAAATCACATTTAAACAGCAAATACACTATCAATGAGCAATACCCAACAGTAAATTTAACTCATATTCACATAATCACACCCAAAGAATTGGTGTTTTAGCAAGACATGATAAAGAGATAGAAATCGATACCAAAAAGTGTTTCCATCAAATGGGTACGATAAATAATGTCTTTAAACACGTCTAAGATGAAGATTCTTTGATGCCCACTTCCAATCTCTTGGAGATGAAAACCTTCAAAGCTCAAGAACAATGTCTCCCAAAAACTCTAAGAACTCAAACTGAAAATATTCTAAAAATCAGTAATAATTCGCTACAACTTGATACTAAGTTACATTATTAAATGGGTATTTATATTTTTCAAAAATTTGTGATGCGAAGCACCACTGGCGTAGTTAGTCGGGATTATTGATGCGCTCGACGATCCGCCCTTTGGTCTGGTTCATCGCCTTTCAGCTTTTGCCTTAAGCATTTTCGCATTTTGAATCATTGGGCAATATGGTGCTGCTTCGCGGAACTGTTCGGCGAAGCGTCGACTGCTCCCTTTCATCGCCAACTTGATCTTTTCCTTCATGGCTCAGCACACTGGAACATTAGGCGAGATTAAGGCCACTCGGTGGTTCGCCCAATGGCTTCGGCGATCCTCAGGCCTTGTTTTCTTCGTTCTTTCAGCTACTTTGTTCCTTTTTGCTCCACAGTGTCCATGCTTTGTCTCTAACTCCAAATACCTGAAACTCAAGGATTTACATCAGTTTTTGGGACAAAATATGCATTTGAGGACACTAAATCCATCGAAACAAAGCCCTAAAAGAGTCCAAATTGTGGACTCATCAACACCCTCAACTTAAACTTTTGCTTGTCCTCAAGTAAAACTCAAGTTCAGCAGTTCAAAAAGGATGTCTCAAATAGTGTTACACAAGAATCAATCATGAATGCACACAAAAAGTCTCAACTTACTTGTGCAATGATCAATTGTGCACTCAAAGATTCAAGTTGTGACTCATAATTACCAAAGAATCTCAAGCTCACTAAACTTGCTTCAAATGCAAGTTCAAGCTCAACAAAGGTATTGAAATGCCCTCACACAAAGAGTGATTCCATATTTACTCAATGGTTCAATCAATTAAAGTTCCGGAATCAAAATCAACACTCACACTCAAAAAGATAAACACAATGCATGGTTTCACCCATTGGTTTACCCTTATTTTCCAATTGATTTATGCTTCTGCTCATTCAAGATCAAAAAGGTCTTTCCAAGGCTTGTAAAGGGGTTGAGTGTAAGGTATGGTCATTTAGGCTTATAGGCTAAAAATCCTCATGAAATATGATGTGAACAACACCTTCTTTCCTTTTCTTTATCAATTTCATTCAGGCTCAAAAGTCACCACTTATTCATCTTCCATGAGTCATTGGGAACCCCAGTTTCTTTGTTTTTCCACAACTTTATTTCAGAACTTTTATTTCTTTTTCTTTTTCAATCTTTTCTCTTTTTTGTTTATATCGAGGGGTTCCATTTTTCTGAAAACATGGGCACAAGGGACTTATTTGCATTTACTTGATTTGCCTTCTCTTTTCACCACACCCCCAACTTAGGCTTTTGGCCTAAGTTGGCTATTCAAACAAACCACAGATCATGTGGATTATGGGTAATGGATAATGAGAGGTTACAATGTCACCAAGTTCTTCCAAGAAAAGGTCAAGGCTCAAAGGGGCCTCAAAAGAGGTTCACACACGCATAAGGTAAGCCATAGAAACTGTATACTTTCAAATTAGTTCACACTCTTTAAAGTTGCCTAAGATCATCTCAAGAAATTGCATCACTTAGTCAACTGGTCCAATGGGGCATATTCTATGTTTCATCATGCATGGTTCACGGTAAGCTCATCACACAAGGCATTGACACCAAAGTTAAACAATCTCTACACTTTCACTAGTGTTCAATGTTCATCACAAGAGACTCGATTCGATAATTGGCTAGTTACAACGACATGTAAAGAGTTCACATATTATTTATGCAACTTCAATTGGCCTCACCATAGCCACGCATTCATTTATGTTCGATTATGAGCACTATTTAAGTCATCGGTATTGATAAAAATCGATACTCAAATTTGCAAGAGAACAACCACATTCAACACATACAAGAGGTGGCAATTTTTTTTCGGAAGGGTCAAAAATCATTTGCAATTAAAAGCAAGGAGCCACAAGATCAAACCTTCCACAAAAAGCAGTGTATAATACGAATTAACGATTTCAACCCAAATATATAAACAAAACGGAGTCACAAAAGATGGGCCTCACCCCACCATAAATAAAAACATTTGTCCTCCAATGCAAATAAAAACATCCACCATTCGAAATAAAGTAAGGCAGATATGGGGGTAGAGAGAGAGTCCTTTCTACACAGTCGCTCCATTCGTTTGGGCATCAGTGCCCGATATATCACTCTAAGTCTGAGCATCAGTGCTCGGGATCACCTCAGGAGGAGTGGCAGTGCCAGATCCACTAGGGGTTGTCACGTGAGAGTCCTCCAGAAAGACATGCACAACTGCACAGAATCCCCGGTCCTATGAAGGAACATTAAGGTCTCTGATAGTGGTCTTCATGTTATAAGTGGACCTCTACCCCTTGCCTTTCCCACCCGTTGAGGGAAGTTTCATAGTTTTGCCTTTGTATGTAGCTGCATCCTCATTTATCGTAATCCCATTAGCCTTCTCTTGGACTGGTATTATTCTTTCAGCTGCTTTTCATCTAGTCATGTCTATAAAACCTCGAGGAGAAGTTAGGAAGTATCCAAACGAACACACAGAGAATTAGGCGTAGACAGACTCATCGAAACAGTTGGCGGGTCGCCGAATTGCTTCGACTGGGTTATCCCGTCGAAAGTTATAGTGTAAGAAGGGTTCAGGGGTGCAGACAAAGGGCGATCAAGAAGACTTTCGGCGACCTCAGGCTTCTCGCCGAAAGTTACAAACTCCAACAACACATTTAACATGAAATTAAAGGCGAGATGGGGACTTTAGGCGAACCGCCAAGTGGTTCGGCGAGCTTGACCCAGCTCGCCAAACGGCCCAACGTGCCTATTTTCAACCCCGCAACCCCCGAAAACAAAATCAAAGCATGCACTAGTTAAATTAAAGTACACCCCATGACACCCAAGCATAAACCCACAAATTTTACTTCAGTTTAAGCACAAGACTATGGGATTTCAACAATCAAAACATTACGGGTAAGATTAACAAATTAAATCAGGCATTCAAACATACTAATTCTATCAGAGAGACCCAGCACACAACAACACTATAAGATCATTGCAAATGAGTACAATTTCGATAAAATAATCTCGGGGTTTGGAAAACCAACCTTTGATGCCGAATAATAAAGATTGAGATGCTAGGCGAGAAAGTAATCCATAATCTGAGCACCAATCAATGACTGAAATACTCTAGAAATGCAGAAAATATAGAAACTAAAGTGCGGGTGTAAATTTGGGAAGATAAAAAGTGAGGGAAAGTGAATGAATTTAAAACTTTTAAACCTTTGGCCTGAAAAACCATCCAGTTCACGCCGATTCGGCGACATTAGTCGTGCTCGCCGAGCTACTCGGCAACACGCTGAGTAGTCATTCACCTTTTCAGCGATTCCCTCAATGGACCTGATGCTCGCCAACCTGCACTTTTCAAACATTTTCCACACTTCCACCTACTCAATCAACACACCATTATTTCTAAAACAAAAATAAAGCAATAAAGGGTTTTGGGTTGCCTCCCAAACAACGCCTTAGTTAACGTCGTGGCATGACACAAGTCCACCTTAAAACCTCATTCTTGGGGTTAGCCATAGTATCACTAGGCAAACCCCCCTGCTGTCTTGGGTTGAGATGAGACGATATATGACCCATTTGGGTCTCCAACTACTTGGTCGATACTGAATGGGAGGTGACGGTCTGGCTAAGGGTAGACACATCTTCTTTCATTTCTTTTAAAATATTTTCTGACCCTTCAGCTTTGTTGAGGATACGAGAGAGCATATCCTCAGACCGACCACCTTTCGAATCTTTTGGCTTTGGCGCTCGTGGGGAGGCACATACATATCCTTCTCCCCATCATTCCAATTCAGATTACGGTCTCTCCATTCACGATCTCAATCTTTCCAACCTTCATCCCTAGCCCAACCTTGGTTACCACCCTGCCTCGGGTAGTTTGAATGATAGCCACTGCCTTGGTTCGCTAGGAAACTTACCTCTTCATTACACAAGGCTTTAAACTTAGACTCATCCGGATTAGCACACTCGACGCCCACCGCATTGACACTTCGAGCACCAACTCCCATGACATTTTTAGACAAAATATCAAGTTGTGTCATGATCTTGGCCATGTTTTGATCCCTCTCTTGGTTCTTCTCCATTTGTTCCTTAGTTAACTTGAACGTGAGAGGGGAGACTTGGTCTTCACGGGTATACCACGTCCCTATTTATGGTAGTCATGCCATCCAAAAGTGCAGCTATCACATAAGGTTGCTGCATCAAACCTCCCGGAGAGAACTGGTCAACAACACACTTATTTACTGAATCCAGACTCCGGTAAAAATACTGCAGCAACACGTTATCAGGCAAGCCATGGGTGGGCCATTGAAGCACCAACTTTTTGAATCGCAGCCAAGTTTCATGAATAGGCTCGCCTTTAGACGCTTGAAGCTCTGATTGCTGTCTCGAAGAGTCATCATCTTCGAGGGAGGGAAAAATCGCACTTGAAATGCGGTGACCAACTCCTCCCACGAAGTGATTGATTCACGTGGCAATTTAGCCAGCCACTTGCACGCCTCACCCATCAATGAGAACGGGAACAACCTCAACGGGACCAATTCTTGGGAGAATTCTTGAAAGAGAATAGTCCGCATACATCCACGAAGTTTCTAATGTGCTCATGGGGATCCTCATGAGCCAAACCACTGAGATGGTGGTCATTAGCATGAGGCTCAGTGACATCATTGAGATTTCCGATGTCGTCTTAGTGGCCTACTTGGCTGCCATTGCTGTCGTTTACGTTCATACTTCTTGTTCACAATACACAAACAAGAAAAATGAAACTAAAAATTCAGTATCACTATAACTAACAAGAAAAAAAACCAACTTAATTAAATATTCTCAAGTAACACCACTCCCCTACAGCGGCGCCATTTTGATGTTTGACGTAATCAAAGACACAACTTCCAATTCAAGTGTCAACCATCGTGTGTAGTAATATAACCCAATCGAATGAGTTGGGGTTGAGTCCCTAGGGAGCGGTTAGTAATTGAGAATTAAATAGTAATGTAAAATTATGTTCTAGTCAATCATAGCTATAAATATTACGAGTAAAAGCATGATAAATCAAAAAGTGACACGAATGTCAATTATCAATGGGAGTTTGTATTCAACTAATAAACAAAAATAGCAAGAATATAAAGATGCGAGATAGGGAGACGAGATTCTTGGGATGTGATAGGAATATGGGATATAATAAACAACCGGGTAAATTGCTATTGATAGTAAATTGCTGAACATTTGTAACTAAGCTAGACTTTAGTGAGGGTAAATTTTCTCTCGAACAACTTACCCCAGATCAACTCGGTTTCTCTCGAACACCGAGTTGCAGCAATTAAGCACAACCTTCACCTTAGCCCATTCACTCTCTCGAGCTGAATGTGTGGGAAAAGGTCTAGGATTCACTATCTCGAGCTAAACTCACGATAACCCAATAACCACATGTTATTGATTTAGTAGTTTTGGTTTTAAAACCTCTCTCTCGAGCAAGGCAAAAACACAAAGATGAAATTGTATTTGCAACTACAATCCCATTAAGTTCAAACACAACTACTAAACAAAATCACATTTAAACAGCAAATACACTATTAATGAGCAATACCACTAGTAAATTTAACCCATATTCACACCTAAGAATTGGGGTTTTAGCTAGGCATGATAACAAGATAGAAATCGATACCAAAAAATGTCTCCATCAAATGGGTATGATAAATAATGTCTTTAAACACGTCTAAGATGAATATTCTTTGATACCCACTTCCAATCACTTGGCGATGAAAACCTTCAAAGCTCAAGAACAATGTCTCCCAAGAACTCTAAGAACTTAAACTGAAAATATTCAAAAAATCAGTAATAATTTGCTACAACTTGATACTAATCTACATAATTAAATGGGTATTTATAGTTTTTTGAAAATTTGTGCTGCGAAGGACCACTCGGCGCAATTAGTTGGGATCTCCGACGCACTCGGCGATCCACCATTTGGTCTGGTTCATCGCCTTTCAGCTTTTTCCTTCAGCATTTTTGCATTTTGAATCATTGGGCAAAATGGTGCTGCTTCGCGGAACTGTTCGGCAACGCGCCGACTGCTCCCTTTCATCGCCAACTTGATCTTTTCCTTCAGGGCTCAGCACATTGGAACATTAGGCGAGATTAAGGCCGTTCGGCGGTTCGCCCAATGGCTTCGGCGATCATCAGGCCTTCTTTTCTTCATTCTTTCAGCTGCCTTATTCTTTTTTGCTCCATAGTGTCCATGCTTTGTCTCTAACTCCAAATACCTGAAACTCAAGGATTTACATCAGTTTTTGGGACAAAATATGCATTTGAGGACACTAAATCCATTAAAACAAATCCCTAAACGAGTCCAAATCGTGGACTCATCATTCCCTCTTTAATTTTTGCCTAAGATCATGTCTCACATTCACAATGATTTATACAATTAGACTAGTAAGGCAAATTCTAGGATTCCACATGCACATTTTCAAGTAAGACCTCACCACACATAGCACTTCGAAATAAACTAATTTAGCATATCCCAAAAAGATCAAAAGCGTATGTGTGATGTTCATTGCAAAGCTTACATCAAAATGCAGCTTGTCAACAAAAGATTCAAAGAGATCACTCAAAGGTGCAAACTACATTAATTTCATTCTCATCTTTCTTTGCCCTTCAACTGGCTTTCATTCTTCCTTCCTTTCCATAGCCCAACTTTGGATTTTGGCCTAATTTGGCTATCCAAACATCACATTGCCTCATAAAGGATTTTTAGTGAGAAGGTAGGGATAATTTGGTTCAAGAGGCTTTCTTTTGGTTGCTAACAAATAGGTTAGGCTCAAATGATGCCAAATAGATTCATACCCTCACAAGGTAGTCACAAAGGATTATGGATAATTTTGGTTCCCTGTTTAACCCAAGATCATGTCTCACATTTACCGAGATTCAAACAATTAGACTAACAAGGAAAATTATAGAACTCCATATGCATGTTTTCAAGTAAGACCTCACCACATATGGAACTTCCAAATACACTCATTTAGCAGATCCCGAAAAGATCAAAAGTGTATGTGCGATGTTCATTACAAGGCTTACATCAAAAGCAACTACTCAACAAAAGATTCTAAGAGATCGCTCAAAGGTGCAACCACATTGATTTCATTCTCGCAACACCAACACAATGCATCATGCTCATCATGAGTAATATTCAATACATTGATATTGAACACAATCGATCCTTAATTGTTATCAATGAAAACTTCAAGCATTTCACGATTTTAACTCATGAGGTTCCAATATCAAGGAGAACGAAATAGAAATAAAGAGACAATCTTTTAACCCAAAAGAACACTCTAATATAAACAAACATAACACTACAATTGTTCAAAACTTAAAATAACAAATTGTAATCAAAAGGGGAATATTAGCATGAATGCCCTCTCCCCACCATATATAGAATGCAGTGTCCTCAATGCAATATAAACAAAAGTATGAGGAGGCTGAGAAAAAGGGTCTCCTGACAGGCTATGCCTATGGAGCACTCTCTTCTGGAGTCTCGGGTGATAAAGCCTCACGAGAGGCATCAATGCTCAATAATGGGATCACTGGAGGCAGCAAGGAAGGCTTAACTAGGCATCAGTTCTTGTCTCAGTAGTAGGAGGTAGGATAGGGTCTAGAGTGACTCAATTAGAACCAACCTCTAAAGTCTCGTGAAGAGATCTCTCTAGGGCTACCTGAAGAATGACCTTCTCGATCTCATGTAGCTCTGTCAATGTCTCCGCAATCCCATGCTCTTCATTCCGCAACTACTCCTCTACCCTCTAACTCTCATAAGAATCAATAGACTCAACATGCACAGTAACCTCAGGCTACTCACTGGAAAAAGGCATAGTACTCAATATGTCAGACATGGGAAAAGGTGCATTTGGAAGGGTAAGATCGCCCCAAAGCATAGAGATGACCATCGACTATAACTACAACACCTCCGCTCGTAGGGTAGCAATCTTAGCCCTCATGGTGTCTAGTGCACCAGAGATTCCATCGGCCTTTTTTCGAGCCTCTAATCTAGCTGTGAGATCATCCAACCTCAAAGTGTGACTCTCAATAGTCCCATCTCACTTGACCACCCTCCCAATCGATGGAACAAATGCCTTCTCAATGGCTTGGTCAATCATCCTAGGCATGTCCATCTCAACCTGGAAACTCTAACATCTACTGATCAGGCAAGGCTACATATCTGGTATATCATGGGCTAGGTAAGAGGGGACGGGTAATAGGAGAGGGGGGAGACCTCACATCAGCAATAGTAGGGACATAAATAGAAATAGTCAGGCCAACAGTAGGGGAAAGTGTAGAAATACCTACCTGCTCCATAGAAGGACCAGGTGTGCTAGCCTCAGCTGCTAAAGTTGTGGGATCGTTTTTGGTCTTAATCAAAATAGGTCAAGGGCGCGTTTGAGTTTGGTGTTGGTGGATTCTTCAAAGATGCATCATCCCACAAATACTTAACCTCAATCCACCAAATGTCACTAGAAGAGGCTGGTGTGATCCTCACATATGTCTTCCCCTGTAAGGGAACTCTCGCTCTCTCCCATAACTGTGTATTGAGCACTGGAAATCGGAGAGAGGTTTTCTCTTGCTTTGCTCATAGCAGTATTCTTCCTCAATAATGGCACCTACATTGATCTTTTCTTTCTCAATAATAGAGCCCACTAGCACTACCTTTTGATGCTGGAGTACTGACTTATTTTGGGACGACATGATATTGTTGCTAATAAACCCGTACTAGTATCTTGCCACAATATTTAGGTCATTCTTCTATATTTTCGCCCCTTCATACATCCAAGAGGGAGAAGACTCATCGGATATTAGAGGGGACAACCACCCCTTTAGAACATCTAGAGTCCTGGTCATCTGGGTCTTGTATTCATCGACATGATTAGAGGGGGTGCCCAATTTTGTATTGAACTCATTGGCATGACACTGAACCATCGTGCTTGTCACTTTCACTTCATCTACAATTTTCCAGACATTGCCTTTTCTCTTCTTTAGCAATGCCTTGGCATAGTAGTCAGAAAATTCACGTACCCAATTTGGCACATAAGGTTGTCTGGCTTTAGTAAACTACTCCAACTTGTGAAATTTGATAGTTGCCCATATGGCTAGGTAATCACTCATGACTCCGTCAGTCGAGAGTCCACGCTTCTCCAAAATTGTTAGTTCTCCTTCTACCTTGATCCTATTTAAAGTTCGTAGAGCTATTATTGGGAGAACACAAGAAGCAGGATTAGAATCTTTTGGAGGCAATGACAAATTTGAGCGAATATTTATGTGCTTAGTGGCGATGTGCTTCCTCACTTTCTTACCCCTGCTTGTAGGGTCTGAGGGTTTGTTTGTTGGGCACAAGAGGCCTCCAAAGGCTCATTTGTCGAGATGCCCTTCTTCTTCTTTAGAGGAGGATGAGGAGAAGAAGACTCCCTATCCGACTCATAGTTGGATGAAACCACTTGCTTACCCTTAGTTTTGCTATTTCTTGCAAAACACACATTCAAACATAGGATTGGTGACGGTTAGTTGAAATTGAATATACATTGAATCTCATTTCAAAAATATTTTTGATGCTCGCCTAACGGGAAGGCGGATCGCCTAAGAGAATTTGCAACCTCCAGTGAGCTTGCTGAAATGGACAGTAGCAATTAACTCAGGAATCAGGCATAAAAGGTGAAGTCAATGCCAACTCGGTGATTCACCAAGTTGGTTTCGGTGGGCTAAGACAAGTCCATCGAAACTGATCGTGCAAAAGGGAAAGACACATCAAGGGTGGTGTCCTCTCCCACACGATGATTTGCCAAATGGGTTTAGCAGACTACGACAAACCCGTCGAATGGAACTGTACCCAAGATCATGCATATGCTATAAAAGGCGGGGTCTTATTTGGTGATTCGTCTAACCTCTTAGCGAGCTAATACAAGCTTGCGAAACAGGAAATGTTTAGCCCAATGCCTAATTTTCACAGCTAATCCAACAAACACAACAAATATTAGTTTCCCCTCCACATTACAATCTACCTATATGTTTTTCTACCCATGGGTACTCAGATTTTCCCCAGTCATTGCTAAGTATTGTACTAATTGATGATTTGCCCTTAAGAAAGTAGTCACTCTGTCTATCATTGGGCTAAAATATGCAATTGGGTCAACACTGGGCTACTCAGACTTCACCCACATTATATTAGACTTAAACCCAACACATTTATCAGTTCAATTACACTATTTAACCAACACAAACAAAATTCTCAATTTTACAGGAATTTACAATCAAAATGTCATGGGCACAGTTCAAATCATACATCACGATGCTACCCATCGAAATCAAGAATATAAAATAAGTTAAAGGGCTCAATCCCACACCCTATATCTACTTGAAACTTAAAAATCTCAACAAGAATTCGTAAACCAACCTTAATGTCGAAAAGAATTGAGACAAATGAAGGATTGGGGTTGGGTTGACACGAACTCCAAGAAAATACACTCCTCAAACTTTGTAAATACTCACAAGGGACTCACAAACACTCAAAAGGGTGATTCACCGAAGTACATTATGCGGACTCAAGTGGGTCTGCCATACCATCCTTCACATTTGGTGTTTGTTCAAGCATGTGTGGTGAGCTTAAGCTCCAATTGGCGATTCGTCGAATAAATTCATCGACGTTAGTCGAGATCGCCGAATGGGCTTGGTATAAAAAGGTCTTTTCAAATTCAAAAATCAAAAATGTATCATTTGGGCTATTTATTCTTTCCCAAAATTTTGCCTAAAATCTATTTTGTGACTGACTCAGCGACGTTAGTCGGGCTCGCCAAACCCATTCGGCCAATCGTCCTTCTTTCCTCAGCTCTCCTTATGATGCTCTAGGCTTCAGGTGTTTCAACTTCAGTTGGTGAACTCGATTAAGTTAGCCTTTCACATTCGGAAAATTACCGAGTACCACCTTGGTTCACCTTTCAAGCATTCAATATTTGCTTTGCACACTGTCACTTTGGGCGATGTGCATTAGGACAACCGTTATCATTTGGTGCATCGCCTTTTATTTTGTAGTCTGTTGACATTCTTTGATAGACACAAGTGTTATGCATTGTCAATTTGGGTGAGGTCGTGCTCAGTTGGTGATCCTCCCTTCTTGTTTGGCGATCAACATTTTTTACTTTACACCCAACCCCATTTTAGCACCCCTTGATCTTAGTGTTTTATCCACCCATTACAAAAAGTAAAGAGATTATACCTTCCATGAAAGCAATTGTAGGTAACTTGAAATTAAATAATTACGTGGTAAACCCACTTTGGATTCAACTTCAATTTATCAAAATCAAACACCAACTTGTAAAACCCTAAAAGCTAGAAAAGTGTTCTTTAAAGGGAAAGTGTTCTAAAGACTCTAAAACTCTTCTCAAAATAAAACTTTTGAACTCATCAAACTCCCTTAAAACTGTATCCTTCAGGCTATTTATACTTTCCCAAAATTCGGACCAAAATCAATTTTGCGGCTGACTCAGCGACGTTAGTCGTGCTCGCCAATCCTGTTTGGCAAATTTCCCTTCTCTCATTAACTCTCCTTATGATGATCTAGACTTCAAGTGTTTGAACCTCAGTAGGCAAACTCGATTGAGTCAGCCTTTCACGTTTGGTGAATCACTGAGTACCACCTTGGTTCACCTTTGGAGCATTTAATCTTTACTTTGCACATTACCGCTTTAGGAGATGTGCATCAGGACCGTCGTTCTCATTTAGCGCATCGTCTTTTCTTATGTAGTTCGCTGACCTTCTTCGATAGACACAAGTGTTATGCATTGTCAATTTGGGTGAGGTTGTGCTCAGTTGGTGAGTCGCCTTCTTATTTGGCCACCAACAATGTTTACTTGCACTTGTTTTTTGTATTTTTGGCCATTCTTTCAAACATTAGTCCCTGTCTTGTCTAACTGCCTTCATAGCTGCAAATAATCAACATTCTATAAGAATAGGGCAAAATTAGGAATTAAGGACACTATTTATTGAGCTAAATGGACCTTAAATGAGTGCAAATCTACCACTCATCAGCTAACACTTTGAAAATAGACAAAATGTGACTAAGGATCATACAACCCTAAATTTTCATCATAAAACCTTTCTAACAACCATGCAACTTATATTATATAGAAACTAACTAAGCCAGGTCTAAAAAGGGATAACCGTAACCTATCTTAAGATCGAAACAACACCTGAACCTATATTGATGACCTTTTACCTTCAGAGTTGCCTCCAAACAATGTCACACTATCAAATTATCTATGTACATGCCAACACAAGAAAATTTATACTCAAATTGCCATAAAAGTTTCGAACCCAAAAAACAGGTCAAAATAGGACCATGGGACTCGCGTGTGGAATCACATAATTTTTTCCGTCACAAGGTTCCAACCAACTCAAGGAAATTTTGACCCAAAAAGGGCAAATAGTCCCACCAAAAAAAGATCAAGAACACTTCAAAGTAAGAATTGAAAGAAGGAAATCAAGGGAACTTACAAGATAACTGAATATTAATGACCCCAACATGCACCTATGTGATCCACTAATAATTCCCATAGATTTTCTCCTTAAATTAAGCTTCAAATTAAAAAAATGGAGTTTTCTTGATATATATGTATGCTAAATTTTGAGAATTGAAATATAAGTGCAAGTCATTTGGTCTCCGCAAAAATGGGACCTGGTCTATGAATGTGAAGCTCCAACTTGACTGGTCAAGATGACCCTACTTTGCGAACGCAGGACCTGGTCCACGAACACGGTGGCCAAGGGCCCTAATAGTTTGGGAATGAGGAACCGAGCCTGTGAGTGCGGTGGTCCATTTTATTGACCTCCAGGAATGTATATCAAGGGTCGGGAACATGGAGCATAGTCTATGATGCACTAGCAAACGATTAATTAGCTAAACTTGAAGTTGAGAAAATTCCCTGACGGACGGCGTCTCTTAGTCCGTCGCTTTTTAATTAATTTTTTTTTTAAAAGCGACGGACGGCATCGCTTAGTCCGTGGCTTTTTTTCGCAGATTTTTGCTAATTAATTATTTTATATAGATAGTGACGCAGTCCGTCGCTTTTTATTAAAAATAATTATTTATTAATTTAAAAAAAGTCACGCCGTCCGTCGCTTTTTATTAATTTTAATTGTTTAATTACTTTTTAAATTAGCGACGAACAACATCTTTATGTCCGTTGCTTCTTGGTCAAAATATCTGGTCAAATATTTTAAGAAAGCGATGGACAATGTCTCTTAGTCTGTCGCTTTTTTGTCAAAATGTTGGTCAAACATTTATAAAAAAAAGCGAAGGATATAGAGACGTTGTCCGTCGCTTTTTTAAAAATATATGCACTAGCAGACGCGATTTTCCCCATTTCTCCATCTTAAAAACAAAATTGAGAAATATTTTGATTTAATTTTATTTAAATCGTCTTCCGGAGAATGGTTTTGTGTAAAATAAAAAACAAAAAAATTTATAATAACGACTTCCAGATGTCAGTAAAATTAAATAGTATGTAATAAATTAATATTTTCAATTAACTTTAAATAAATCGTCCTCCGAATGACGGTTTTATATAAGTTAAAAAATAATTTAATATAAAATACTGACCTCCCTATGTCAATATTATTTAATTAACATGATTACTTTTTATTTATCTTAAAATTTAATGTGATACCGACCTCATGAGGTCGGTATTTTTTATTATATCCAATTACTTTTAATAAAAACGACATCCGGAGGTCGGTATGTTTAAAATATTCCTATTAATCATAATTTTG
>JAJOOR010002505.1:0-40329 GCA_036250505.1 Solanum acaule | reverse complement strand
ATTTAGGAGCCAACATTCTTCATGAGAGACATTTAGGACACATTCATGTATTTAGAGGACTTTCATACATTAGCCATTAAGGCTTAGGGAACTCACTTTAGCATCTTCAAAGCCTACTCGTGCCATGTGTAGATAGCATCCCACTACTACCTACACGTTGTAGAACCTATTCAATAACTAGAGTGCACATACCACATGATTGGGAATAGGCATTAACCGACATAGACCATGCAAGCTAGACATGGAATTCGGTGTCATAAAAACCTACACCGTGGAAGGTGTTCTACTTGCCAAGGGTAGAACTAGGACACATCCCATGTAGGTACATGGTTTAAGGGATATCCAAAGATGTTCATTGTACTCTCGCCTCATACTCGGGAAGAGCTATCATCTTAACCATATCCACTCGGTGCTTAGCCTTAGTTCCCATAGAGTACTTTCATTCACATGTGTGTAATAGAGAGGGCACCATCATTAGGTCTACCAACCCATAGCACATCTACCAAGAAGGGAACCACAAGGATCTACCGATCAAGGTTCATTAAGGATAGGTCGTTGACTTTCCTAGAGAGGGACACCACCTTTGGGTCTACCGGTCTCTAAGTCTATCATTTCACACAAGAAGAAGGCACCCACCATTAGGTCTACCGCTTCAAGGTTTCACACTCACATAGGGTCTTAGGCTCATCATAAAGGGGCACCATGGTTAGGTCTACCGGTTCAAGACATAGCCTGGAAGCCTCATTAATCATTCATAGAAAGGGGACCATACTTAGGTCTACCTATTCTAGACATTCATTCATTTATGAAGAGGCACCAACTCAAGGTCTACCAATTCAATAGAATAAGACATCAAGTCAAGATACATTCATTACTCAAGAGAAGGGTGTCTAAGCCTACCAAGTCAAGAGATTACATTCCATAACTTCTATGTATCAAGAAGAGGCACCTAAGTCTACCAATTCAAGACATACATCACATTATAGAAATCCTTCACATTCCATCATCATCACATATGAACATTAAGAGAGGACATACTTCCTATCACAATACAATAACAACTTATACAAGATCACTTTGAGATCACATGAACACCTTTACATTCAGAACATGATTACCTATACATCATTAGATTCTTATTCAAATCCTTCACATCACTTTCACATATATGATATCATGTCAACACTTCAACTTTCTCATACAATGCCTTCAAGTCCATAATCATAATACATTCAACATATAAGCACCTCCACCATAAGTGGATCACACATCAATCTATCACAATTCTATATCAATTCTACATTAACAATGAAGTTAGGTCAACCTACCCTTTTTCCAACGCCACAATCACCATTCCTCAATTCTTCAACAATTCACAATAGACAAACATAGATAATAATAGAAAACAACTATTCAACTCAATCTAAGTGTAATTCCATTATCATTCAATAATATCCACTTCATAAGCCAAATTTAGGGAACTTGGAAAGTCATGGGTTCATGGAATTTTGTTTCTTAAAACCATCAATAATAGTATAAATCATCATTAAAAATCATTTAATGCAAGAATCCATGCTTAGAATCGAAATTAGGTTTTTTTGTGTTTTTGGAAGAACTTTGAAATCCTTTGGATTGAGCTCCTTGAAAGGAAGGATAATCAAGGATAAAGGATCCCCATACCTTAACCTTCATGAATCCCACGAAAATTGAAGAAGAAACACCATGAAATCCTCAACCCTAGCTTGACTTGACCTTGAGCTCCAAAGGAGTTTCTAGAGAGAACCTTGGGGAGGGAAGGGTTTTGTTTTAGGAAAAATGAAGAATGAATCCTAAAATACCATTTTAATGTTTTAATACCTTTAAAATACCTAAAATAAGTTAAAACAACCATCCATGCATTTAATTGGCCAAGGATGGAATTTACCAAACCACCCTTGGCTAGGCAGATTTTTAGACAGCAACATAGTGCCTATTGACGGCCACCATCCACAGACCGTGGATGGATTGAAGGTTGGCTGCTCATCAAAAGGTTCAGAGAGGGTGTTGGGGAGGCTTTGGTGAGGAGCTAAGACTCACCTCACGAAGCCTATCCACGCCCCGTCAATCCATTGGCGGCCCGTCAATCCATTGGCGGCCCGTCAATCCATTGGCGGCCCCGTCAATCCATTGGCGGCCCGTCAATCCATTGGCGGCCCGTCAATGGGCTCGTGGATAACTGTAAAAGCAATGCGGAAGTCTAGACTTGTCTCAATTAGCCATCTATTACAATTGAAGTACCAAATAGGGTCACAACCATGACAATATAGTTCTCAAATGAAGATACAATAAAGGAACTAGAAAATCACCATCCGTCCTCAAACCATGAGGACTCACCGAAAGTTAGGAGAATAGTCGATCGATCCAAGCTTTGACCAAGAAGGAGATCACTTCAATAACCGAAACCTACACTTATGGAAAAATGTAGAAAATATGGGTTAGTAGAAAAATGCACCAACTATGATAGTCATGCAAGAAATTATTGAAAACATGCTAAAAAGGACATTTTGGTTGAAAACCATGCACTTTACCAGGTTTGAACTCATCATCGATACATTGGAAAACATAATTCATAAACCATATTTTCATGCATAGATCATCATATCATAATGGCAACATATCATAACTACCCTCAAAGTCTACTTGTGCAATGCATAAGTAAGATCCCATAATCCTACCCATACTGAGTAAATCTTCTTGTGTAGCTATGGTCCATAAATCATATTCTTGACCATATTAACATACTAGGGAATAATTAACCAACATAGACCTTGTGAGCTAAACATGGAATCCGGTGTCTACCCCACACCGAAAAGGGGTTGTCCTACTTGCATAAGGTAGAACAATACTCTTAGCTTAGGTGGATCCACTAGCTAAAGACCTATGAGAGCACATAGTTGTGAGATAAAGGGATTACTACTAGAAAACTCAACCTCAAATAACGGAAGAGCTTCCATCCCAAGAGATTACTACTAGGAAAACCCAAACTCAACTAACGGAAGAGCTTCCATCTCAAATCAATATCCACTCGGTGCTTAGCATTGATTCCCACAATTTACATATTAAGTCTTGACTTAAATTCATAATCATGGAATAATGTCTTGACACTCAATCCAACATAATCATACTATAGCTCCTAGATTCATTAAGTGAGAATAGTCTTTAAACCCTAGAATCATCATATTGTGAGAACACCTCCCACCTCATCCCATATTCATACATAATTGTGCACATAAGGATAATCATCCAACAACATAATAATTAGATCATAAACATATTCACTTTACTCTGAAAGTCTTCATAAAGCATATTCATAAATCTCATAGTCATGCATAATTCACATATCTTTCCCTTCAAGGCCAAAATCCATCAACACATCTAGAATTAATACATTAGTCATGAATGATAACATGATTCAAGTAACCCAACTACAGAAAGCATAATCTCATATCATCCTTCTAAAATCAACAAATCACATCATAAGATCCAAATTTGGGAAATTAGGGATTTCATGGGTTCTTGAGGGGAAATCATCATAAATCAATAATAAATCATCAATTCAATCATAATCCATCATAAATCAACCATTAAAAACGTTTTTGGGAAGAACCCACAAGATTGAAGTCAAACCCTAACTTTGGGGAAATCACTAGCTTTGAAATTGAATTTGGAGGGACTCCTTTGATGGAGATTATCCAAGGATGAAGGACTACCATACCTTAATTATGATTCTCCAAAGAAATTGAGTGAAATAGCCTTGTTTCTTCAAGCCCTAGCTCCAATTCTACTCTTCTTCAATCTAGAGAGAGATATTTCGTGTAGAAGATGAACTTTGTGATTTTGATTTAGGTGTTGGGAAATAATTGAGTGAATGGGTGTATTTTGACTTAAAAAGACTTATAGGGTCTAGGATTAGTATTAAAATGATTTAGTTTAGCTATAAGGTGCATAGGATTATTTAATTAATCCATTTTGAGTGTTTCCAACAATCATAGCATTCCACGTCGCTTGATCTTTATCATATGTGAAGTTCGACTGGAATATTGCTTGTTATTCTCTAATCATATTAGATTTGGCATACATGTCTATCAGGTAACTCTCCATCCCTTCAAATTGAATATTGTGCCTTAGAAGATAAGCATGGGTCTATTTACCAATTCCTTTGTCAGTAAGATTTGATGCCGCAGAAAGCAGGATAGTAATTGTTATATCATCAATTGCAACCCATAGCTTTTTTCATCTCATATACAAGCATCAAAGCCTCATTATCCAGTTCCTTATGTACCGAAGCAGACACCATGGTGTTCCATGACACTATATCTTTTTCCTTCATTCCATTAAAAACTTTAAATGAATTGCCAACATGGTTACACCTAGAATATATGGCTATCATACCATTAAGCGAAATAACCTGTGAATCCCTGAATTTCTTTATCAGACATGCATTTAGCTATTGGGCAAACTCCAAAGGTTGCAACTATGAAGTTTCCATAAGAGCAGATACAAATGTCACATCATTAGTAATAATAACATCCTCTTCTTCTACAGCTTCAAGAAAGAGATCAACAATTTAAAAGGAAAATTGTTCTGAATGTACCCGCTTATATAACAATGGCAGCACTAACAACAAACAAGTCATTTACATATGCATTACCCAATTTCACAAGCAATCCATAAAGAACATCAACCACTCTATTATCCCCTATTTCTGATATAGCAGGAAAAACATTAGTAAAACTACTTCCTTTTCACATACCATGAAAAAATAGTATTCCACGCAACAACATTTCTTTTACGCATAGTTCTAAACACCATTTCAACTAAATCACAACCAGAACCATTATCCAATGTAAGACAAGTAGCAGAGTACATATTCAACAAAGAATTACTAACAATCCTACTAGGATGAATCCCAGAATGCAGAATGTGGTAATGCACAACATTACCTACAAGAATTTGTTTGGTCACCATGCAAGCCTTGATAACAAAGGAATAAGTATACTAATCACGTACAGATGAACCCATATGATTCAATACAGAATAGAATGAAATATCTTCATGGGTCACGTTATTACTGATAAACCCAATGATAATTGTATTCCAAAGGACAATTGTTGGTTGAGGAATTGTATCGAACAGTTGGTAGGCGAGATGGGGTTAAACGAAAGTGAATTGTTCTGGGTTTTGGCTCTGTGAAAGTGCATTGTTGGTCAGTAAGGAGTACAAAAGACTAATTTGGGAGATGGGTTAAGCTCAAAGATGGAGCCTGTGAGAAAGTTGTAGAAGACAAAGTTTTGGTCTTACAAATACTCATCCATTTCAAATTTTTGATCTTACAAATATTTGGTCTTACAAATACTCATCCACTTCTCATGAAATCAAGCCTAGCCATCGACAATTAAAAAAGGTAAGAACCTACATATTTAATAGGAAAATATTATGGAACTCAGAAGTTGGAATTAATACTTTGTATTATATTGGTGATGCAGTTAAGACCAAATACACCTATGGAGATGTACTCTATCCACCTAGAAATATAATAATATATGAGATGTTTTGAAGCACACCAACATGGTCATTGAGAAATAAGAAATTTTGAAATTCCATTTTAGTAAATATGTAAGACGTGCAATCAATTACAAGAAATGACATGATCATCAATTCAGATTATTAATGTCGTCCTAAAGAACTGTACTGCAAACTGACGTGTGTTCCTATTTTTTCCAAGAAGCCCCATTTCACCATTCTACATATGCTTTTGAATTCTGGTTTTGCATTTTAGGAAAATTAGGTAATGGGACATATCCAGACTCGATGGCATTGATATCTTCAATTTAGATAGTATAGTGATCCTTAAAACAATCAACCAATTTCCGAGGAAGTGCTTTGATCATTTCCTGCAATTGATTATTGTTATCCTCATTGGTCACAAGAGTATTCTCAAGGATTTTATCCTCCTCCTTAGTCCAGAAGGAGTTGTTGCATGTCCGATCGACGTTTATTTTCTTTTAGATTAATAAGGAAAGATTTAACATGAGAAATGTAAGATCTTCAAGAGGATTAAGAAAACGGAGGAGTGTCAATATATGACCAAAAACTACCATAAATATTGGGCATCTAAAGTAAGATTTTTTGTAACCTCTAACTCTTAGTAATCAAAAACAATCGCGGCAACACACATTCTTTTCAATCAGTTATGGATACTAAGAAAAACAATGAGGGACTAGTAAAACGAACAAACATGAAGATACATGTGGTATACTACCACATAAGTCCCCAAAGATACGAAGCATATTATGAGAGCAATTGCATTCTTTACCTTTTCTATAAAACTGAAGGTTTTGTAATAAGAAAGAAGAGTACAAATAAAAAAACTATTCATCTCAAGATAAGAAAAAATTATATCATTGAGTATATACTTTTGTTCTTATTAACGATGCAAAAAATAAGATCCATTGCCTTGTACCACATAATGGGAAAGAAATCTTGTCAGTCCAATATTTGTTATCAAAAGAACAGGAAAAACTCATATTCCCTTGTAACACAATCTAACAACTTAAAACTAGGGACTGTGCTAAGACAAAATATATCCTAGACAAGAAATCAAAAATAAAGGTATAAAAATTCTTGTTTTTCCTTTTTGAGAAAGACTCAAGTCTCTACACATTACCTTTCAACAACGGAAACCATATTAAAGAAGAGTCCCTAGAAAATGTTGACACAATTTTTCTCTCCTGAGATAGAAACAAGAAGAATCTCATGATATTCAAGTAGGTCAGTATCACTTTGCATCTCTTTAGAATCTACACCCAAAACAATATATAAATCAACCATTTGTGATTGAATTCACATTCTCTTGTGTCATCATTACCTTTATACGTCATGAAATAGCAAATAATTGATCAGTTGAATGGAAGATTTACAAAACCAACATACCAAGTGTAATCCCACAAATGAGTCTGGGGACGGTAGAGTATACATAGACCTTACCCCTACCTTGAGAGGTAGAGAGACTATTTGTGATACACACTTGACTCAAGGAAAAACATATAATACAGTTTGAGAGAGAAAAGATTTACAAAACCAACAACAACATCATATCCAGTGAAATCTCACAAGTGAGGTATGAGGAGGGTAGAGTGTCTATAGAGCTTTACCATTCCATGGGAGGCATAGAGGTCATTTCTCATTGACCCTCAACTCAAAGAAAGCATATCAAATCGAATAAGGAAAATTTTACATAACCATGATAAAAAATCTTGAAAGGAAAAGCCATGAAAGATCTTGCTTGTTCCGTTCAAAGAACTAATTATATCTCTAAAAATATCTTTCCTAAACACCAAGCATGTTAAAGAAGAGTACCAAAAAACGTCAATACAAGTTGCAAAATCTGATGATCACAAAGCATAGTCAAAGAAAAATTCTAAGTGAATCAATCTACAGTTATAAGTTGTATCACCTATAAAAACAAGCATTCAACTAAAAAGAATTACTAACAATCCTACTAGGAAGAATCCTAGAACGCAGAATGTGGTAATGCACAACATTACCTACAAGAATATGCTTGGTCTCCACGCAAGCCTTGATAACAGAGGAATAAGTATACTGATCACGTACAGATGAACCCACTTGATTCAATCCAGAATAGAATGAAATTGCTTCATGGGGCATGTTATTACAAATAAACCTAATGATAATTGTATTCCAAAGGACAGTTGTTGGTTGAGGAATTGTATCAAATAGTTGGTAGGCGAGAAGGGGTTAAATGAAAGCGAATTGTTCTGGTTTTGGCTCTGTAAAAGTGCATTGTTGGTCGGTGAGGAGTAGCGAAGACTAATTTGGGAGATGGGTTAAGCTCAAAGATGGAGCATGTGAGAAAGTTGTAGAAGATAATGTTTTGGTCTTACAAATACTCATCTATTTCAAATTTATGATCTTACAAATATTTGGTCTTACAAATACTCATCCACTTCTCATGAAATCAAGCCTAGCCATCGACAATTAAAAAAAGTAAAAACCTACATATTTAATAGGAAAATATTATGGAACTCAGAAGTTGGAATTAATACTTTGTATTATATTGGTGATGCAGTTAAGACCAAATACACCTATGGAGATGTACTCTATCCACCTAGAAATATAATAATATATGAGATGTTTAGAAGAACACCAACGTGGTCATTGAGAAATAAGAAATTTTGAAATTTCGTTTTAGTAAAAATGTAAGGCGTGCAATAAATTACAAGAAATGATATGAACATCAATTCAGATTATTACTGTCGTCCTAAAGAACTGTACTGCAAACTGACATGTGTTCCTATTTTGTCCAAGAAGCCCCATTTCACCATTCTACATATGCTTTTGAATTCTGGTTTTGCATTTTAGGAAAATTAGGTAATGGGACATATCCAGATTCAATGGCATTGATATCTTCAATTTAGATAGTATAGTGAACCTTAATATAATCAACCGATTTTTGAGGAAGTGCTTTGATCATTTCCTGCAATTGATTGTTTTTATCCTCGTTGGTCGCAGGAGTATTCTCAAGGATTTTATTCTCCTCCTTAGTCCAGAAGGAGTTACTGCATGTCCGATCGGTGTTATTTTCTTTTAGATCAACAAGGAAAGCTTTAACATGAAAAAGGTAAGCTCTTCAAGAGCAGTAAGAAAATGGGGGAGTGTCAATATACGACCAAAAACTACCATAAATATCGAGCATCTAAAGTAAGATTTTTTGTAACCTCTAACACTTGGTAATCAAAACCAATCGCGGCAACACACATTCTTTTCAATCAGTTATGGATACTAAGAAAAACAATGAGGGACTAGTAAAAGGAACAAACATGAAGATACATGTGGTATACTACCACATAAGTCCCCAAAGATATGAAGCATATTATGAGAGCATTTGCATTCTTTACCTTTTATATAAAACTGAAGGTTTTGTAATAAGAAAGAAGAGTACAAATAAAAAAAACTATTCATCTCAAGATAAGAAAAAATTATATCATTGAGTATATACTTTTGTTCTTATTAACGATGCAAAAAAAAAAGATGTATTGCCTTGTACCACATAATGGGAAAGAAATCTTGTCAGTCCAACATTTGTTATCAAAAGAAAAGGAAATACTCATATTCCCTTGTAACACAATCTAACAACTTAAATCTAGGGACTGTGCTAAGACAAAATATATCTTGGACAAGAAATCAAAAAGAAAGGTTTACAAATGCTTGTTTTTACATTTTGAGAAAGACTCAAGTCTCTACACATTATTTTCAACAACGGAAACCATATTAAAGAAGAGTCCCTAGAAAATGTTGACACAATTTTTCTCTCTTGAGATAAAATCAAGAAGAATATCATGATATTCCAGTAGGTCAGTATCACTTTGTATCTCTTCAGAATCTACACCCAAAACAATATATAAATCATCCATTTGTGATTGAATTCACATTCTCTTGTGTCATCATTACCTTTATACGTCATGAAATAGCAAAAAATTGATCAGTTGAATGGAATATTTACAAAACCAACAAACAACAACATACCAAATGGAATCACAAAAATGAGTCTTGGGACGGTAGAGTGTACGTAGACCATACCACTACCTTGAGAGGTAGAGTGACTATTTCTGATACACACTTGACTCAGGGAAAAACATAAAATGCAGATTGAAAGAGAGAAGATTTACAAAACCAACAACAACATCATATCTAGTGAAATCCCACAAGTGAGGTATGAGGAGGGTAGAGTGTCTATAGACCTTTACCATACCTTGGGAGGCATAGAGGTCATTTCTCATTGACACTCAACTCAAAGAAAAGCATATCAAATCGAATAAGGAAAGTTTCACATAACCATGATAAAAAATCTTGAAGGGAAAGCCATGAAAGATCTTGCTTTTTCCGTTCAAAGAACTAATTATATCTCTAAAAATTATCTTTCCTAAACACCAAGCATGTTAAAGAAGAGTACCAAAAAACGTTAGTACAAGTAGCAAAATTTGATGATCACAAAGCACAGTCAAAGAAAAATTCTAAGTGTTTTGTTGATCCTTTAGTAAAGTGTTTTGTTGCTCCTTCAGTATAGTGCTTGTTGATGGCATTGACATGATCATGATATAAGATGTATGCATGCATGCGTTGGGCTTGTACAATCTTCAATGAACCAATCATGTGCTCAAGTGCCGAAACTATACCAAGGGTTGGCTTGAAAGTTGGCCTTCGTCAATAGGAACATTTCTTAGTAAGGTTTCTTGTTTCCACTCATTAAGATTCTATCTACAAAATAAGGTTCATGAGGGATACTCAAATTGCTCTCACTAACACTAGAGAAGGTGAGGACATCTTTCTTTCCTACCTTCATACAGTTCACCTTAAAGCCTTAAAGGAGAAGGGGAAGAATTGTTATCTAAGTAATTGGTCTTTGTTAGTCATTGTTCCAGTTGAGCACTCTCTTGTCTTTGTCCAATCCCATCTGAGAATCTTCCAAGAAGTTATAGAATTTTCAAGATGCCTCCAAAGAGAATATGTAGCCTTTTTATTTTATATATGCATGAATGAAAGGTTTTATGGTAGCCTTCAAGTAATCCTAATGGCGATTCGCCGATCTTCCTTCTTTGTGCTTTCGGCTTATTTTTCCTCCTTTTTGCTAAGTAGTGTCCATGCTTTGCCTCAAACTTCAAATACCTTAAACTTAAAGGTTTTCATCATATATAAGGATAAAACATGCATTTGAGGACACTAATTTCATCAAAATATAGCCCTAAATGAGTCCAAATCGTGGACTCATCATGAATCCCCTACATTCTATGGCTCCAAAGTGGATGAAGACCCACAAGGGTTTATTGATGAAGTGTCTAAGGTGCTTGATGCTATAGGAGTGTCTCCAGAAGAGAAGGCAGAACTAGCGGCTTACCGGTTAAAAGATGTGGCTCAAGTTTGGTAAGAGCAATCGAAGGAGGAGAGGCCCATAAGAGCGAGCCCGGTTGATTGGGGATTGTTCAAGTCGGTCTTCCTTGATAGTTTTTTCCCCCTAGAATTGACGGAGAGAAAGATGTAAGAATTCATTAACATTCGCCAAGGAGGTATGAGTGTGAAAGAGTATAGCCTTAAGTTTACCCAATTGTCTAAGTATGCTCCAACCTTAGTGGCAGACTCAAGGGCCCAGATGAACAAATTTGTTATGGGGATATCCGACTTGATAGTCAATGAATGTCGTTCGGCAATGCTCATCCCAAGTATGAATACTTCACGTCTTATGGTTCATGCCGAACAAATTGAGGAACAAAATCTCAAACGAGTGAATAGAGAAGTGAACTGGGCAAGGACCGATGATGGGAATTCTTCCAAGGGTAAGTTTGAGGTTCAAGGTAAACCAAGGTTTAAGAGAAGGTTTTCCAACCAAGGCTCTTCTTGTACACCAAAGGTCAACAAAGATAGGGTGTCTAACCCTAAACTATAAGGAGGTAATAGTGGTAGTTCTTATGTTGAAAGACCTAGCTGTGCAAAGTGAGGCAAAAAGCATGATGGCAAGTGCTTAGTTGGTACGGATGGTTTCTTTATTTGTGGGAAGAGCGGCCATTTGAAGAGAGATTGTCCCATGCTAAGGGCTCAAGGAAGAGAGAGCAAGCAAGTCCCTCCCAGTGGTTCAAATTCTGATGCTCCCAAGAAGAGAAGCTTCTATGCTCTTCAATCCCAAGATGACCAAGAGAGCTCCCCGGATGTGGTAACGGGTATGTTGCAAGTCTTTTCCATTGATGTTTATGCATTATTAGACCCCGGCGCCACTTTATCTTTTCTTACACCTTTTGTTGCTATGAAATTTGAAGTGTTCCTCGAAGAGTTTCTAGAACTTTTTTCGGTGTCTACCCCGGTTGGTGACTCAGTAGTGGCAAAAAGATTCTATAGGAGTTGTCCTAGTTCTTTGTCTCATAATGTCACTTTGGTTGATTTGGTAAAATTAGACCTGCTTGATTTTGATGTAATTTTGGGTATGGATTGGTTGCATTCAATAGATTGTAGGACCCGGGTGGTCAAATTTCAATTTCCAAAAGAGCCAATTTTGGAGTGGAAAGGGGGGAATTCTATTCCTAGAGGTCAATTTGTTTCATGTCTAAAATATAGAAAAATGATCTCCAAGGGGTGCATGTATCATGTTGTTAGGGTTATGGATGTTGAGTCCAAGGTCCATTCTTTAGAGTCGGTTCCCGAGGTGAGTGAGTTTCCAGAAGTATTTCCCGATGACTTGCCCGTCATTCCTCCTGAACGGGAAATAGACTTTGGCATTGACCTTTTGCCGGATACACAACCCATATCTATCCCTCCATATAGAATGGCTCTGGCCGAATTCAAAGATTTGAAGAAGCAACTCAAGGACTTGTTAGACAAGACTTTTATTCAACCAAGCATATCTCCATGGGGTGCTCCAGTATTGTTTGTGAAGAAGAAAGATGGGTCCCTTAGGATGTGTATTGATTACCGCCGATTGAACAAGGTCACTATAAAGAATAAGTATCATCTTCCTAAGATTGACGATTTGTTTGATCAACTCCAAGGGGCTAACTATTTCTCCAAAATAGATCTTCGTTCGGGTTATCATCAACTAAGGGTAAGAGGGGTTGACATTCCTTAGACGGCCTTTAGGACCCGATACAGTCACTACAAATTTGTTGTTATGTCTTTTGGGTTAATAAATGCCCCGACGGCATTCATGGACCTAATGAATAGGGTGTTTAGTCAATATCTTTATTCGTTCGTGATTGTCTTTATTGATGATATTTTAATCTATTCAAGGAGTGAAGGTGAACATAAGGATCATTTGAGGATATTATTGCAAGTCCTTAAAGACCACCAATTATATGCTAAGTAAAGTAGATGTGAATTTTGGCTAAGGTCGGTTTCCCTCCTTGGTCATATTGTGTCGGGCATGGGTATTGAGGTAGATCCTAAAAAGACAGATGCGGTTAAGAGTTGGCCTAGACCTCTATCTTTCACGGATATTAGAAACTTCTTGGGTTCGGTAGGTTATTATAGGAGGTTTGTTGAGGGTTTTTCCTCCATTGCTTCTCCATTGACGGCTTTTAACTCAAAAGAAATCTAATTTTGTGTGGTCAGAGGCTTGTGAGAAAAGCTTCCAAGAATTGAAAGATAGACTTACTTCTGCTCCGGTGTTGACCTTACCGAGGGTACCGATGGGTTTGTGGTATATTGTGACGCTTCTCAAATGGGTTTGGATGTGTCCTTATGCAACATGGTAAAGTGATTGCCTATGCTTCAAGGCCACTCAAGGTACATGAAAAGAATTATCCGACACATGATCTCGAATTAGCGGCGTTGCTATTTGCTTTAAAAATATGGAGGCACTACCTATATGGAGTCTTTGTATATGTCTTCACCGATCGCAAGAGTCTTCAATATGTGTTTACCCAAAAAGACTTGGATCTCCGACAAACAAGGTGGTTAGAACTTTTGAAGGATTATGAGATGAGTGTCCTTTACCACCCCGGAAAATCTAATGTAGTTGCGGATGCCCTAAATAGATTGTCCATGGGTAGTGTGGCTCATGTAGATGATAAGAAGAAGGAATTTGTTCATGATGTGCATAGGTTGGCCCAGTTGGGTTTCCAACTAGTGGATTACACCAAGGGTGGATTAATGGTCCATCATAGTTCCGAATCGTCCTTTGTGGTTGATGTGAAGTCTAAAAAAAACCTTGATCCCTTATTAATGGATTTGAAAGAATCGGTTCTCAACAAGTCCGTTGAGGCTTTCTCCCAAGGGGGAGATGGGGTGCTTAGGTACCAAGGTAGATTATGTGTTCCGAATGTTGATGGCTTAAGAGAGAAAATTTTATAAAAGGCTCATGGTTCGCGGTATTCTATTTATCCGGGAGCAACCAAGATGTACTGTGACCTACGGGAAGTCTATTGGTGGAATGGCATGAAAAAGAATATACCGGGTTTTGTGACTAAATGTCCGAATTGTCAACAAGTTAAGGGCGAACACCAAAAACTGGGAGGTTTTTCCCAATATATAGATAGTCCCACTTGGAAGTAGGAGGATGTGAATATGGACTTTGTTGTGGGGTTGCCTCGTACTCGAATGCAACATGATTCGATTTGGGTCATTGTTGATAGGATGACAAAATCAGCCCACTTTATTCCCGTCAAGACTTCATTTTCGGCGGAAGACTATGCCAAGTTGTACATTAATGAGATAGTGAAGTTGCATGGGATTCCCTTGTCTATCTTCTCGGATTGGGGTACTCAATTTACTTCACATATTTGGAAGGCATTCCAAAAAGGGCTTGGTACCAATGTTAAACTTAGTACCGCCTTGCACCCACAAACGGATGGTCAAGCGGAAAGGACCATTCATACCTTAGAGGATATGTTGAGGGCATGTGTGATAGATTTCAAGGGTAGTTGGGATGACCATCTCCTATTGATTGAGTTTTCCTACAATAATATTTACCACTCAAGCATTGCCATGGCTCCGTTTGAAGCACTATATGGTACGAGGTGTAGATATCTGGTGTGTTGGTTTGAAGTAGGTGAATTTGTTCTAATTGGTCCTGAACTAGTTTATGAGGCCTTTGAAAAAGTTTGACTTATTAGAGAGAGGTGACGGCCCATAGTCGGCAAAAGTCATATGCCAATGTTAGAAGGAGGGATCTAGAATTTGAGGTTGGTGATTGGGTCTACTTGAAAATCTCACCTATGAAAGGTGTGATGAGGTTTGGTAAGAAGGGGAAGCTTAGTCCCCGGTATGTAGGCCCATATCAAATGTTGAAACGTGTTGGGAAAGTTGCATATGAATTAGACTTACAAAATGAGTTGGCTCCGGTTCACCCGGTGTTTAATGTTTCCATGCTTAAGAAGTGCATTAGTGATCTGGTATCCATCATTCATTTAGAGGGTTTAGGAGTTGATCAGAACCTTTCTTATGAAAAAGTCTCGATTGAGATTTTGGATCGGCAAGTGAAGAGGTTGAGAAATAAGGAAGTAGCCTCTGTTAAGGTCTTATGGAAGAATCACTTAGTTGAGGGTGCTACATGGGAGGCCGAGGCCGCTACATAGGAGGCTGAAGCCGCTACATGGGAGGCCGAGGCCGATATGAAGTCCCGTTATCCTCATCTTTTTGCTTCTACTCCTATCCAAACTTGAGGTAAGTAGTTTTCTTGAGTTGGTGTTTTGGAAGTCATTTGTGCTATAACTGTTCTTTATGATTTCCTTATGTTGTGCATGTTCTAGTGAGAATTCAAGTTTAGCATATATTGAGTTTTCATGATTTATATGTCCCTCATGTTGATTTGCATTTTGGTATGATGATTGCATATTTGACGTCATGAGGTGAATTGATGGACATGCTTAGTTATGTTTTGATGAAATGACATATTGGCTCTATATTGTTGTGTTGAGCTTGCTTGAGTTGGAGAAGGTAGTTCATTCCATGTTTATGTGAATTGATGAGTTGCATGCATATTGAGTTGGTAGATGTAGTTCCTTCTTTCTTGTATTGCATTGGCCATGTTGTGAAATGGAGTTGAAGTTTCCTCCTTTTGAGAAGCGCATAAAGTGAATAGTGCATTTATATGTTTTGCAAATTTTTTATGTCTCATGCATGTTGGGCTGTTAGTCTTGAGTTTCTAACTTAGTTTGGTGTCGAGATCATCAATCGAGGACGAATGTTCCCAAGGGGAGATAATGTAACACCCCGGAAATCTAATGACCTAAGCTAGAGCCTAACTTGTAGTCTAGTGTCCTAAATAGGATTAAAATGAATATTTGAGTCCTAAAATAACTTCCCTAAGTTAGTACTAAGGTCCTAGTGCCTAAATGTCAAGCCATGGCACCCAAGGACCCCCCAAGGGTCCTTGAGAAAGGCCTAGGGACTGCCCCAAAAAGCTTTCAAAACAGGTTGACTCACGAAATGAGTACTCACGACTCGTGGGTGGACTAACGCCCCGTAGGTGGGGGTCTTGAGTCAAGACTTAATCTTCCCCAAATCTCCTAGTCTCTGAAGGAAACCACGAGTTGACAGCACGGTCCATAGACCCACTCACGCTCCAAAGGTGGGGTCTTGTGAGTGGGTGGCTTGAGATTGCCAAGAGGAGGGGCAACAGACCCAAACCATGGACCTGCAAGACGGGGCGTGAGCCCACCTATGGTATGTGGGTGGTGGGCGTAGGTCCCCTCATAAAAAAATTGTCTTGAGCTCGACCAAGTGAGGGGTAGTTTCCTAAATTCTTAATCAATTAATTAAGGGTGGGGACGGTTATTATTAGTTATTTTAGACCCATATTAATACTAAGTCATTAAACCCCACTTAATACTTCATAACTCACAAGACTCAAATTAGAAACCAACTTCCCTCTCCCAAAAATTCTATCTCTAGGACTCCATTAAAGAGCAAGGTCAAGGTCAAGCTAGGGGTTCAAGAACCAGCCTTTGTTCTCCAATTTCGTGTGGAAATCAAGCCAAGGTATGGATACTTTTCATTCTTGGGTAGCTATCCCCCAAGAAGCCCTTTCAAACTATGTTATTAAGACTTCCAAAAAAAAAACTAGGGTTTCACTCTTGTCATGGGTCTTCTTCCAGAATGATTTCTATTGTTTAATTATGGTTTATTATGATTGATTATGATGATTTATGGTTAGATTAATGGAGTATTGTTGGATTTTGATGAAAATCTCCCTTGGACCCATGCTTTCCCCTTCTTCCTAAATTGTGAACTATGTATGGCTTGATTGATGATGGGAGCTTGACAATTGATTATGCTATGTTTATTAGTTGTTGAATCATAAAATTCTCCTATCTAGTGTTGTAATTCTAGAAGTTAGGGTTAATTTTGATTCCTAGCCTTGAAGGGCAATAACTAGGGTTTGTATATGTTGATGAAGATTGTATATGACCTCATGATTCACTTAGATAGTCATGATCCAATGACTATTGTGTAATTGTGGTATTGATGCAAGATCCTTCTTCCCTATACCCTTTACACTTGCTTATGTATAAAGTATGTATACATGTTATGATAAGCTTGTTGTGTTGATTGAAAGGTTATTCTCATGAAACACTATGAATGTTATGTGAAAGGTTTACTCACATGTTGATGGTTCTAAGGTTGAAAGGATATTCTCACCTAATGAATCTATGAGCTATTATGACATATGTTGGTTGAGTGCCTAGTGCATTCTCTTATGACCATGAACTTAAGTAAACACTTAATATGACTTTTAAAGGAAATTATGCTTAGCACCAAGCGGATATGAGTATGAGATAGGTTCCTTCACGCTAGTAATTGGGTTCCCAATATTGTTATCTCATGAGATGGAAACCTGTACGTTATTAGTTAGGGTTTCTAGAAGCAATTTCCTTGTCCCATAACTATGTGACCACATAGATCTTTAGCTAGTGAATCCACCTAAAAGCTATTATGAAAGTTTTGTCATAGGCAAGTAGGACACCTCTTTTTGGTATGGAGGTAGAACATCGGATTCCATGTAGCTCACATGGTCTATGTCGGTTAAGGCTAAACTTCCCTATATGATATGAATATGAACTACAATAAGAACATGGACTTTAATCATAAATTCCTAAGAGGTACTACTTAGTATGAGTGGGCGTATGGGACTTCACTCGTACATTGCACAAGTAGTCTTTAAGAGGGGTTGAGGTGAGTTTTTCTTATGTTATTATGGCTTATGGATTATGTATGAAAGATATGTATGAATGTTAAGGTTGACTTTACTTGTTACAAGCTATGAACATGAATGACTCCTTACTTATGTATTTTGGTTATGGATGAGGCAAAGGTGAGATATGTATGTTGTTGCCGGCCTAAATGTGATACTTAACATTTGGTAGGATTACGGGATCTTACCTTTACATTGCACTAGTATGGTTTTGGGTTGCTTATATGTTGGTTTGACTTATCATTCTTCGTAAATGTGCATTATGGTTTTAAAACTTGGTAAAGGCATTATTTCAACTAAATGTCCATTTTACGCATATTTTAAGGATTTTTGTGCATGGCTTCCATACTTAGTACATTATTTGGGCTAACCCATATTTTCTACATTCTATGAGTGTAGGTTCCGGCCGTTGAGACGTACTACTTCTTTCAAGTGAAGATTGGGTTGACTATTCCCTAGGCTTGGTGAGTCCTCAAGTTCGAGGACAAGATGTTATCATTTTCTAGCTCTTATTGTACTCTAAATGGAAAACTTTCTTTAGTTATCCTCAAGTTATGGCAAACTTTCTTCAGTTGGAGACTAAACCAACACGAAGCTTTTTAGTGGTGGTAGGAAGTGGATAGCGACTACGATGTGCGGGTGTGGTTACAAAAATTCTAATAACCATACAAGGCAACAAAATAGTGGAAGATCTATACATTTTATCAATTCATGTTGCTGATATAGTACTCGGGGTTTCGTGGCTTGCAACTTTGGGTCTTGTCCTTACTAATTACGCAAAGAGAATATTTGAATTTACTCTGAATGGTTCTAAGATCTAGTGGAAAGGGGATGCACCTACTTATGTGCAATTGGTGCAATTACATAGTCTGAGAAGAATGGCTTCTACAGATGCAATTTCCTCTTATTTTCATCTACAATTGGTATCTAATTCGGAACCTCCGTGTACTCCCCCCCTCTGAATTAGCGATAGTGCACAATACATATGATGATGTCTTTCAAAAACCTCTAGGCTTTCCTACTTCACGAAGTCAAAACCATGCAATCCATCTAGTTTTAGGTGCAAGACCGGTTAATGTGAAACCATATCGATATCCTTATTTTCAAAAGCAAGTTATGGAGCAGTTCGTGTTTGAAATGCTAAAAGAAGGGACAATTAGAATAAATACTAGGCCATTTTCCTCTCCAGTATTGTTGGTTCGAAAAATAGATAGCATGTGGTGGTATTATGTTGACTATTGTGCATTAAATGCAATCACAATTCGTGATAGATTTCCAATTCCTACCATTGACGAACTTTTTGATAAATTGAATGGTGCCCGCTATTTTTCCAAGCTAGATTTATTGAATGGTGCCCGCTATTTTTCCAAGCTAGACCTTACTTGTGTCGGTAGGTCTTGCTATTCTTTGATGACATTTTGATAGATAGTCCTACTTGGACAGATCACTTGGAACATTTGGTCTCGGTTCTTCAATTATTGCGTCAATATGAGTTGGTGGCCAACCAGTCCAAATGCTTATTTGGACAGGAATCGGTTGACTACTTAGGACATATTATCTCATCTCAAGGATTATCTGTCGACCCAAAAAAAGTGGAATCCATCCAGCAATGGGGACCACCTCATACAGTAAAAGAAGTGCGCAATTTTCTCGGCCTTGCAGGCTACTACCAACAATTTAGCCACCATTATGCTTCCATAGGTAGTTCAATTACTGATTTTCTCAAGAAGGAGGTTTTTCGGTGGACACCAGAAGCTCAAATAGAATTTGAAAGTTTGAAGACTAAATTGGGTTCCACTCCAGTATTGGCATTACCAGATTTCAATCAAGAATTTCAAGTAGAGACTAACGCTTCGGGGAAAGGTATTGGTGCCATCCTATCTCAAAAGGGGCACCCGATCGCTTATTTTAGTCAGAAATTGAATGCAAGGATGCAACGGGCTTCGACATATCATCGTGAGATGTTTGCCATTACTCAAGCTGTGACTAAATGGAGGCAATATCTTATTGGTAAAAGGTTTACAATACTAATAGATCTGCAGTCTTTAAAGAACCTCACTAATCAAACCATCCAAACTCCTGAGCAACAAAAATGGCTCACTAAACTAGTGGGTTATGATTTTCATATCATATACAGGTCTGGGAAACAAAATTCAGCTGCTGATGCCCTCTCTCGTAATTCAGATGTTTCTCTTATGGCCATTTCTGCTAGGACCTTTAATCTAGAACAAGAGTTAAAATTCTTGAATCAATCATATCTGGAACATTTGGCTATTCAACAAGCTCTACAAAAAGATGTGGAGACTTACATGGATTTCCAATTCAAGGATGGGTTGTTATTTTTCAAAGGCAGACTTGTAATTCCATCAGATGCACCACTACGACACAAGCTAATGTTTGAATTCCATGCCACGAATATCGGAGGATATGTTGGTGTGGCAAGAACATACCATCGATTAGCTTCAAATTTTTATTGGCGACAGATGCGCAAGGATGTGAAATCATTTGTTACAATTTGTCACTTTTGTCAACGGATGAAAGACACAAACTTGCATCCAACAGGTTTATTACAGCCTCTCCCTATACCAGATCAGGTCTTAAAGATATTGCAATGGATTTTAGCACTTGCCTTCCAAGTTCCAATGGGAAAACTACTATCCTTACCGTGGTGGATCGTCTAACCAAATATGGTCATTTTATTCCTTTACCTTCCACATTCTCTACTCAACTATTAGCTGAAGCATTCGTAGTAGGTGTAATTCTCCTTCACGGCCCTCCTTGCACTACTGTCACTGATTGTGACCCATGATTCCTCCTTTTTTTTTTGGCAAGAAATAAATCATTTGTAGGGTTTGACATTGGCTATGAGTACTGCATATCATCCCCAAACTGATGGACAGTCTGTAGCTCTAAATAAGTGTCTTGAACAATATCATCATTGTTATGTTGTTCATGCTCTAACCAAGTGGGTAACCATGTTGCCTTGGGCTGAATTCTGGTACAATACTTCTAGTGAATTGGTGGAAGCCTACTTCATTCAGCGTGATGTAGTTCTTGCATTGTTGGAAATTAATTTGCTCAAAGCTCAAACAAAGATGAAGACGTTTGTTGATAAACACTGTACTAATTTAGTGTTTACAGTGGGTGACTGGGTTTTCGTAAAATTTAAACCGTACAAAAAACTTTCTATGCAGCTGCAAAAGGGACATAAACTTGGAAGACGATACTTTGGCCCTTTCAAGGTCATCAAACGCATTGGAGAGGTGGCATATAAATTGGAGCTGCCTGTCGAGGGCAAGATACATCTTGTGTTTCATGTTTCAGTACTTAAGTGTTGCTTGGGCGAGCCTATCCAACCGATAACACCATTGCAGCTCCTAGATTGTCTAGACCAGACAAAGATAGATGACTTCAACCTTGAGGACAAGGTTGAGTTTTAGCGCGCACTACAACAAAAATGGCTTCTAGCAACGGGATAGCGGGTACCTAAAAGTCAGAATCTGGTCGTTAATAGTCAATTGCGTCTGGCAAATCTAGTCCTTAAAGGCTCCTTCGCTAAAGATCAATAAGGACGAGTCTTAGTGACTGGTCCTTGTTACGCTCTTGTGACCAAGATTATTCTTGTCCTTAAAAAATTTAGGGACCACATTACTAGTCCCTAATAGTAAAGAGCGACCGACATATCTGGTCCTAATAGGCTCTGTCGCCAAAGGTCAATAAGGACGAGTCTTAAACACATTTCTGGTCCCTAAATATAAAATAAATTGGTGCCTCCATATGTTTTACCATCAAATATGTTGGTCATAAAAAGTATTTTAAAACTACAGATCTGGTACTTATAACATTTTAAGATGAGTTCTGGTGCTAAAGCTGCTAAATGGATCATAAAATGTTGTTATTATACATATTACACATTTTATAATACAAATAATTCAATGAGTACAATTTTTTTTCTCAATTACATCATATTTACATATACATATATATTTTGTAATGTGATACAAAATACACAGCCCCTCATAAAAATTATAATGTGTTTCCCGTCCTACCAGAATGATGATAACCAATTTGTTAACTTGTATGAAGTCATCTAAGATACGTGTCTCACGAAAATTATCAAGAAGATTTACATGAGTCAAGGGTGTTGAATAAGAAGTACAGAGAGTTGCACCCATCTACATCCAAAAGTATATTGATGAAGACGCTGCAAGATTCTTCAAGAACACCGTCATAGTCATATGCTCGATTTTCTTATCTACAAGGAAATATAGCAAATTATATATATGAAAGATCAAATAGTTGATCCGTTTCAAAATTTTGGTAGCAAACTATACACAATACTTATCTCTCAGGTAATAGAAAACAATGGAAAACCACCTTATGAATGTTCAATTTTATGACAAGTACCAAAACTTATAACCTTATATTTAACTCCAAAAAAAAAACCAATATAGTGAATGCGAAGTGTTTCCAAGTAAGTATATAATACATTACATGTTTTCCCCATTGGTCACAAGTAATGAACTTGTAACAATTGTTGTCATTCATATATGATATATTGACAGAAAAATTGACCTCATTATTATCATTAAGGATCTTGATGTCACTGACAGTAGAGCTTCACATAGAAGATTTAGTAAGGTCCACGAACATAGGATAACAAAATCATTGGAGATGTATTTGACATAGATATGCTAGTTTAATTTTAATAGAAGGAAAACACTTTATGGCAAGGGATTAGAAAAGATATGTATGTTCCCAACAAGGGATTTCTTTGACCGGAGCTCGAGCTATTTGTCATATTCCTTCAAATTAAGATGTGTATCTCTTCAATAATATTATTCAATTACTTAAACAATCATGTAGTAAGTGATTTAAAAGAAATATAAAATTTCTACATGAATGCACAAAAGTTGAAGTCCCTACGTGTATATTAAATAGAAAATGGACCAACTTATTTAATCTAACGGCACAAATTTCTTAGTTAAGTACACATCATAATGGTTTGCTACTGATAAAAATGATAAGCAAACTAATATACATAATTTTTAAATTAGAGCAATGACACAGTTTGAACCTTACCTGTTATAATGTTGGTGTGTAATGTGTTATGCAACTAGAGATACTACAAATTGACAAAGAGAGGTAACTGCCTTAGTTGCTTCACTCAAATACAAAATAAAAAAGAGAGATAAATCACAGATAGGTACATGGTGTAGGATACAACTACTAAGACAAGAAAAATAGGAATACAAAGATAAATCCCAAATAGAAACATGGTGCATAAGATTCGTGTGATCCAGAGCTAAATAGTTCATCAAGAGCAAAGCAAAATCGTGAACCATAACAATTAAAAAATTGAAATAGATATGAAGTTTAAGAAACTCATTACGTTATATATGTGTATGGTGTACCACTATTGAAAAAAAAGAAAAGAAATATACACGCACTTTAAACAAATAAATAAGGAAAATAGAGTCACTAAAGAACTTTTTTTCTTAAAACCAAGAACAACTAAACACTAAGGGGTCATTTAGTTGGGAACTAGTTATCCCAAGATTATTTATCCTGAGGTTAGTTCTCCTGGGATAATTTATCCCACCCTGTATATGGGATAACTTATCCCATCACTATGGTATAAATGGTGGAATAAATTGTCCCAACATGTCAACCAAACAAGACACCAAACTTTTATCCCAAGACTATTTTTTTATCCCAGGACTATATATTCTTATCCCTCACACCAAACGATCCCTAATTACTTATAACCGAAGAGCATGATTGTATGAGTTGCTTGTAAATATATTTGGCAAGCTGTGAAAATATAAAAGCAGCAAGTTTAAAATACAATGACATTCTACGAACATCATCTTTAGAGAGATTTTGAATAAATTCAAATGCTTTTTATACTTGCATTGTCTCTTATGCCACTAAGATGTGTTAAACTTTGTGACTAGAAGAAGAATGGAACAGAGGATTTTCCCTTTTCCATGTGCTCCTTGTATCAGATACTTCTTTATATTTATTGCTTGAATCAGACCTTTCCCGTGATGGTGCTCAGGATAAGTTAATGATTAATAGAACATCATATTTTTTAGACACCATACTCAGATATCCACTGGGTACTTTTTGACAGACTCGATAATGATTTTCTATTACTTCCCGACCTTGGGAGTATGGAGTATGTCTTACATCACGGAAGTAATGTTGTGAACTCAATGGAGACATCTGCTACTATTATTGATAAGGAGGATCAGACTAGTGATATTCACATTGACAAGTGGCGTCAAAGTACTAGAAGTGTAATTCCACCTAAAAGGTTGGACAGTTACTTTTGGGCAGGAAGAAAGCCACGTGTGTAAATCGACGGTTAGTTATGAAAGTTGTATAAAAGTGTGAAAACATGAGTAGGAAAGGGTAGGTTGTTAATTGTGATTCTGAAAGTTCTCACCGTCTTCTTCTATCTTCTCAACCCAATTTTAGGCTTCTCGTTTCAGATTTCAAGTGTATTTCCTTGTATCAGTGTTACTTACAGTTCCTTTGTTTCTGTCCAGTTGTATTGTAATTGTAGTCAGTAAAACATATTAGTTTATATATATATGTTTGTTTGTATTTTAAAAGTTGTGAGTGTTACAAGTAGTCTATAAAATCATCTCCAAGTTGCTAACTGAGAGAATGAAGACAGTGATAGTGAAATTGGTTGATGAACACCAAACGGGTTTTTTAAGATCTAGGCAAATAATGGATACAACATTGTTGACTAATGAAATGGTCAACTTCAAGGTAAGGCAAAAAAATCCTAGGTTTCTATGCATTCTAGACATTGACAAAACCTATGACCATGTTAAATGGAATGTCCTTCTAAAAAAACTAAACGACATGGGATTTGGTAGCAAGTGGATTGGCTGGATCAATAACTGCATTACAAGTGTGAAGTTTTCCCTCCTCATAAATGGAAACACTGAAGGATTATTCCAATCTCATAGAGGTCTTAGACAGGGAGATCCTATGTCCCTATTCCTATTCTTAATAGCCATGGAGGGGTTGAATCACATGTTCCGGAATGGAAAGACTAATGGGTAGGAGAGGATTTAGTGCAGTTACTGGGAGAGGGAAGGAGCTAGAGATCGCACACTTATTCTATGTTGATGATGCTCTTATATTCTATGAGGCAAAGGAGGCACAAATTAGACACATAAGTGATATACTCACTATTTAGTAGAGCATTTCATGCCTCCGTGTTAATTGGCTGAAGAGTCATTTCCTCCATATCAACAAAGTTGACAATTTTCTTGGGCTAGTTGAGACATTGAGTTTCTAGATAGATGCACAACCAGAAAAATATCTGGAACTACCTTTGGGTGCTAAGAACGAAGAGCTGGAAGTGTGCAATGTGGTGTTGGAGAGATGTGGGATGAAACACGCCCGGTGAAGAAGCTAGTATTTGTCCCTAGGTGGTATGGTAACCCTTATCAAGTCTGTATTAGATGAATCACCTACTTATATGATGTGTATATTTCCAGTCCCCAAGAACATTGAGAAGAAAATAAATAGGCTGAGGATATGTTTTCTTTTGAAAGGCAACAAGGAAACGGAAGGCTACAACTTGGTGAAGTGGGATACTCTCAGACTTAGCAAAAACCAAAGAGGCTAGGATTGAAGGACCTCAGTCTCTAAAATAGTAGTTTACTCAAAAATTTGCTATGGACATTCTGTATAGAATATAGAACCATATAGAAGAGATGTATATCAGGAATGTATGGTTTATTTAACCAGTGTACAACTGAAGAGGTGATGGGCACAATTGGATGCAGTGTTTGGAAAACCATTAGAAGACTATGGCCACATTTCAAAAAACAACATATGTATTAGTGTTGGGATGGACGGAAGACAAAGTTCTTGAATGAAATATAGATAGAGGAAGACACTTGGAGAAACCTATTCTATCTTCTATATACATTGAGTATGCAGAACAATGACATTGTGGGACAAGCCTGGAGTAAACATGGTTGGAATCTACTTTATAGGAGAGCATTGAATGATTGTGAAATTGAGGAGGTTGCCAAGCTATTAGGGGTTCTTAATGATTTCCTAAGTACTTCTTAGAGGTTTGATAAGCCAATATGGAAAATACAGAACAAAAGGGTATATATATTGAAATCATGATATTGAAAGATGAATTATAATGTCCCACTGTTTGAACCAACCTTAGCAAACATATTAATAGTTATCTAGACCAACCTTACTAGGTGTTACTAATGCCATTTGGCTCCAATATAAAAACACTCATGAACTTGCAAACATTATATCAAAGAAAATGCTTAATACTACAGCTTAAAAGTCGACTTGCAGCATAAGTATAAGGTATTCAAAGGAAATAACTGGTCACCTAATCTAAATGTGCTTCAGCCAATCAGACAGCTTGATAGAAGTTGTCATTTTGGATAAGACCCTTCTTTTGCTATCTAGGACTCCTCGTTTCCCAACAAAAATTTAAAATGGATATTCTTGACTGATCTGTATTAATAAAGAAATATACATACATTTCACTAACTGGATATCCTACTTTTGAGTATCTTTACAAAGTAAAAAGGCATAATTCAGAAGATAAAACTAAACTAAAAAAAGCTAAAACACAACTTAATTACCTCGAGTTTCAAAGGAGGTTGGTCATTGATAAACTACAATCATATGAACTCTAGCAAAATCCTGTCCAAAAATATCATGAATACAAAGGTACATAGTGCGAGAACAACACGTAGTGGGAGAACTAATAGCTTTTTATTCTTCTAGCCAATAGATCCACTCTTCTATTGGTTCAAGATTAGGCATATAGTGAGCATCCTTCATATTGATATTTAAATATCCCAACATATAATATATCATGTAGTACTTGAGGATGCTTCTTATCTTTAGATACAAAACAGTGTGGCTATCCAGAAGTATCAATCCAACTACAACCAACCTCCTTTGACAATCCCATTTTGCGCATTCCTCCTCTGACGTTATCGACAGACTGTCAATTTCCTTCCTCTGCATATATATTTGAAAGCAGAATATGATAACAGGAATTCCATCAATCCCCTCTAATTCAAGCAACTTACTGGAAACAATTTTCCCCAATTCAAAATTTCTTGTACTTTGTAGGCTGCAGGGATTGATCCCCATCTTGCTAAGACATTACCCTCAACACCCAACTGTTTATAAAAATTATGAGCTTTATCCAACCGTCCAACTCTGCCTAACATGCAACCACATCAGCATAGTGCTCTGTTGATGGCTGAATCACTTATTCTACACCCATCAACTCAAATATTTAAAGGCCTCTATCAACCAATCCGGTGTAGCTGCAAGTAGACAGGACTGCTACAAACGTTAGAACCAGTCTGCCACAAAGAGTAGAACATGGTTACACCTAGAATATGTGTCAATCATAGCATTAAGTTAAATAACCTGTGAATCCCTGCATTTCCTTATCAGACATGCATGTAGTTCTTGGGCAAACTCTGAATGCTACAACTGTAAAGTTGTCATAAGAGCGGATAGAAATGTCACATCATTAGTTGTAACATCATCCTCTACTTCTACAACTTCAAGAAAGAGATCAACAACTTTTAAAGGTAAATTGTTCTAAATGTACCTGCTAAATCATAGAGTTCCAGATCTCTGTATTTCTTTCACAATTATTCTCAAATATTCTGGTCACCAAATTAACGCAACCAATCTCAGCATACATAACAATGGCAACACTAACACCAAACAAGTCATTCACATATGCATTACCCAATTTCTCAAGCAACCTATAAAGAACATCAGCAACTCTAACATCCCCTATTTCTTATACAGAAGGAAAAACATTAATAAACCTAACAACAATTGGCTTAACGCCTAATCTCATCATCATAACAAAACACCTCACTGCTTCTGAAAACCTCTTCCTTTACACATACCATGAAAAAATAGTATTCCACGCAACAACATTTATTTTACGCATAGTTCTAAACACCCTTTAAACTAAATCACAATCAGTACCATTATCCAATGTAACACAAGTAGCAGAGTAGATATTCAACAAAGAATTACTAACAATCCTACTAGTATGAATCCCAGAATGCAGAATCTGGCAATCCACATCTTTACCTACAAGAATTTGTTTGGTCTCTGCGCAAGCCTTAATAACAGAGGAATAAGTGTACTGATCACATACAGATGAACCCACATGTTTCAATCGAGAATAGAATGAAATGGCTTCATGGGGAATGTTAATACAGATAAACTCAATTATTATTCTGTTCCAAAGGACAATTGATGGTTGAGGAATTGTATCGAACAGTTGGCATGCGAGATGGGGTTGGCCTTGTCTACACGATTCACTTAAACAAAAGTGAATTGCTCTGGGTTTTGAGTAAGTAAGAGTGCATTCTTGGTCGGTGAGGGGTAGAGCAGAGTTATTTGGGAGATGGGTTAAGATCAAAGATGGATACTGTGAGAAAGTTAAAGGAAGAGGAAGAAGGCTATGTTTTGGTCTTACAAATACTCATTTTCTTCAATATTTCAATTTGTTTGTCCAGTTTTAACCTAACAAGTAGTTCCTTCGTTTAAAAAGAATGACCTAGTTTGACTTTTTAATCTTGTGGTTCTAAATCAATGTTATGTTAAATGTACCAAAATGTCCTTTAATTTTGTGTTGTTAAACATGCCATGTGAAAAGTTGAAGTTAAAGTGTTCCAAAAAAAGGAAAGGGGTCATTGTTTTTGAAACATACTAAAAAGGAAATTTGGTTATTCTTTATGAAACAGACTAAAAAGGAAATTTGGTCTTTTTTTTTAAACAGAGGTAGTAATTGGTCTTAAAGAAAGAAATTAATTAATCTATATCTATTTATATCTATATCTATCTATAGTTATATCTATATCTATATCTCTATCTCTATCTATATCTATATCTATATCTATATCTATATCTATATCTATATCTATATTTATATCTATATCTATATCTATATCTATATCTATATCTTACACTAAACACCATGATTTCATATGTCCTTCTAGGTGCTGTCAAAAGCAAAGTCTAGAAGCACCAACAGGTTAGCTAGTATTAGTCTGGTAATTGGCAAAAGTTGTGTTAGTGAAGAAAGGCGTACATGAAGAAAACATACACACAACCACACACATAATGCTAAAACCAACTATAATAAAAAGTTAAAAACATTATTGTTACCATTCTTAAAAAAATTGTAATAAAAACAACAACATGGCCAAAGAATCGACAAAGCTACTACTTGTGTAAAACATGTGAAGTAAACCATGTTAAACTCAAAACTACTTTAATTTTTGCAACTTAGAAGGAAATAAATAGTTTTAACCTCTTTTCACATGTAGTGGCTAGATTCTTTATAATAACTTATAATATCTCTAGCAATTTTTTCAAAACTTTTATTAAGAATTAAGTATACCAATCCATCTCAATGCAGGGTCCCTAGGTTAGTTAGCTAGCTTTTGTAGACACACACCATTTTACCTTAATGCTTGTAGTGAAGCGCTACACTATTGGAGCAAAACATCCAACTTTAACTAAGCCTGATATTAACGTTTATGCACACCTTTACTAACTGTGATCCTTCTAAGAGCCTCAATATTTGTGTGATATCCTGACCTTGTATAGCCCAAAGCATGTTGCAAAGCACTTCATTTGAGAAGCTTATAGTTTCTCACCTTGAAGATTAAAGTTTGTGGTCCCTAGATTCTAATGTGTTCAAACCCCATGAAAACAAGATGAAAAAAGTATGATAAAGAACAACCACATCTGCACAACATGATTATAGAATGATGACAATTCACAACTATGATGGCCATTTAATTATGCATGGAGCATATACAAGCTTTTGCATAACTTGTAAGCAAGAGAATCATTGAACATCATAACTCTAGCTTCTAGCTTACTTCGGTAGGTACAAGATGACAGTTAACCAGATAAGATATGATTTATCTGCCACCAAAAAGGTAGTAGCTCAAGTTTTCTCTTCGCAGTTAAAAATATAGGTACACTTATAAGTTATAATACATCAATGGAGCATATGTATACATGAGGCAAGTAATACCACCACAAACAACTCTGGACCACAATTTAAACTAACATTCAAATTCAACTAAACACCCTCACAACAAGCATGACATGAAACATTGGGAAATACTACAAAATGACAATGGGAAGAATCCAAGAATTGGCATAATCATGTTATGAAGAAAGATTAGCATTGTATGATTATAATAACAAAAACTTGTGAATGCTTTGAAGTTTTCTTTAATGAGTAATGTAAATATTTTGAAGTTTACAATCCCTGAATAACAAGCAAAATTAATGGGAAAGAGACTACCAACCTTAAATTCCTCAAAAGAAAGGCTTGAAATTACTCGTGGGTCACCACCACTGTCAACACAATAGGCATTATCGAGAAAAAGCGCATGTGGAAGACATAAGTCACTACTGAAATAAACAATAGTCTGGTAAACTATAGCACTACTTCTATTTTGTGGAAGAAACCCATGAATTGAGCTATTGAATAAAGAAACCTCTGAAGTGTATTGACAGCATCAAATTACAAATCCAGGAGCAACCATAATACCCGCATGAGGATCTTGTTGTAACCTCTTGAAATCCCTCATCAGTCTCTTCCTTTAAGGGGTTGACATTTTAACTGCTGCACATTACCATGACAGAATCAACACAACCAAATAGTAAATAGGAAGCATCACTTTCTTCGTTTGATATAGTAAAGAGGAGCATCACTAAAAGTGAAACATCAAGCAAAAGAAAAACATTAATGAGTATTCCCTTCTTGTTTAATCAAATCGATCCTAAATTAGTCATCTCAAAATCTAGCATACTACACTATGAAAACTGAAACAGACTAATTATGGCAATATTCACTAAGAAAGTAAAAGGTAAAAGTCCTTCCGAAGAGTAACAAACACTAATTCATCCTTATTTTGCGATGAAGCTTGTCATGATGAATACGAACAGAAGAAAAGTGAAATTCAAACGCTTTTTTTTTAATTCGTAAGATCCAATAAGAATTCCAAAAACACATACACAAAAAAAAAGAAACAATGTTCCATCACAAGGAAATTCAATTCAATTCACAGACTTACCTAATTCAATTGAAATGCTTCCAGCATGGTTAGAACTTTCTTCATGTTAAAACCAGACAGATCATTGAGCAGCTAAAGAGGACAAGGGATAAATAAAGGGTAGCAATCATCACTTCATAACCTAGAAAGTATAGCTCTTTACACTAATCAACCCATTTATACTTATTTAGTGATTAACGCTTAGCGTAGTACTACTACGAGCTAAAATCAACAAAAATCGTATCAACAACACAAGAATATCAAAACCCTAAAGCTAAAATTTAGACTTTCAAAGATACAATTTCTTACCAAATAAACCCTATTCCAACAAAATCCTTTAAACAAGAAATTGTGAAATAGTGTTCTTCAGCGAGTAGCTCTTCAGCTCTTCAACGTGAAATCGTGAAATTTGTGAGAAAGTTTGAAAAAAATCATGTTCTTCAGACTTAGCTTGGAGGGAAAATCTTGTTCTTCAAATTGACAGAATGTTTTTCTGATTTGGGGGAAAGAAAGTCTTAATGTTTTATGAATTACCTGATAATCGTGTTCTTCATCATTTTCTTTAGCGTGTTCTTCAGCGAGTTTGACCGAAAAGAGTATGTTCTTAGATAAGCCTTGGAGCGTGTTCTCAATTTGGGGTAAAGAAATTTTTAATGCTTTATTAATTATTATTTTTACCCAATAAAAATTGGAGGGAGAGTTAAAAATGTTGGAGGAAATATAATATTTTAGTTAAAACTTTAAGGCCACATTTGTAATGTGTTGTATTTACAATTATAAAAATAGGACATTTTAAATGTTTTGCCATAGATGTAAATAGTTGTTGCCAATTATATCATACTATAACAACGCTTATAAAGTGTAGCTTATACCATTAAAGGGTACATTCTACAAGTGTTGCCAATATTATCGAAGCTAAAAGTTAAAAACTTGGGCTATGCTTTAAAAGCGTCCCCAAAAATATTTTAGGCAACACTTTACAAGCGTTGTCCAGATTTAGTATGGCCGTAGGCCTAAAATGTTGTAGTGTACATGTGCTTTTGAATTCTGATTTTGCATTTTAGGATATTTAGGTAATGGGACATATCTAGACTCGATGGCATTAATATCTTCAATTAAGATATTATAGTGATCCTTAATATCATCAACCGATTTCCGAGGAAGTTCTTTGGTCATTTCGTTCAATAGATTGTTGTTATCCTCTTTGGTAGCAAGAGTATTCTCAAAGATTTTATCGTCCTCCTTAGTCCAGAAGGAGTTATTGCATGTCCGATCGGTGTTCATTTTCTTTTAGATCAACAAGGAAAGCTTTAACATGGAAAAAGTAAGCTGTTCAAGAGGATTAAGAATTCGGGCATCTAAAATAAGATTTTTTGTAACCTCTAACACTTAGTAATCAAAAACATTCGCGGCAACACACATTCTTTTAAATCAGTTATGGATACTAAGAAAAGTAATAAGGGACTAATAAAAGGAACAAACATGAAGATACATGTGGTAGACTACCACAGAAGTCCCCAGAGATACGAAGCATATTATGAGAGCATTTGTATTCTTTACCTTTTCTATTAAACTGGAGGTTTTGTAATAAGAAAGAAGAGTACAAATAAAAAAACTATTTGTTTCAAGATAAGAAATTTTTTTATCATTGAGTATATACTTTTTTTCTTGTTAGTGATGCAAAAAAAAAAAAAGATCTATGGCCCTGTACCACATAATGGGAAAGAAATCTTGTCAATCCAACATTTGTAATCAAAAGAAAAGCAAAAACTCATATTCCTTTGTAACACAATCTAACCACTTAAAACTAGGGACTGTGCTAAGATAAAAAATATCTTGGACAAGAAATCAAAAGGAAAGCTATACAAATTCTTGTTTTTCCTTTTTTGAGAAAAAACTCGTCTCTTCACATGAACATTCAACAATGGAAACCATGTCAAAGAAGAGCCCCTAGAAAATGTTGACACAATTTTTCTCTCCTGAGATAGAAACAAGAAGAATCTCATGATATTCAAATAGGTCAGTATCACTTTGCATCTCTTCAGAATCTACACCAGAAACAATATATAAATCAACCATTTGTCATTGACTACACATTCTCTTGTGTCGTCATTACCTTTATACATCATGAAATAGCAAATTATTGATCATTTGAATGGAAGATTTACAACTCCAACAAACAATAACATACCAATTGTAATCCCACAAGTGAGTCTTGGGACGGTTGAGTGTACGTAGACCTTACCCCTACCTTGAGAGGTACAGAGACTATTTTTGATACACATTGGGCTCAGGGAAAAACATATAAAGCGGATCGAGAAAGATAAGATTTACAAAACCAACAACAACATCATATCCAATGAAATCCCACAAGTGAGGTATGGAGAGGGTAGGGTGTCTATAGACCTTTACCCTACCTTGGGAGGAAGAGAGGTCATTTCTCATTGACCCTCAACTCAAATAAAAGCATATCAAATCGAAAAAGGAAGTTTTACATATCCATGACAAAAAATCATGAAGGGAAAGCCATGAAAGATCTTGCTTTTTCCCTTCAAAGAACTAATTATATCTCTACAATTATAAGTATATATATGTGTATGATTCCTTTTTGGTTGAATGCTTGTTTCCATAGGTTATACAACCTATAATTGTAGAATGATTCATTCAGAAGTTTGTTTTGATTGGTTCTTTGTGATCATCAAGTTCTGTAAGTTGTGTTGACATTTTTTGGTACTCTTCTTTAACATGCTTTGTGTTTAGGAAAGTTAATTTTTAGAGATATGATTAGTTCTTTGAAAGGAAAAAGTAAGATCATTCATATCTTTCGCTTTAAGATTTTTTGTCATGGTTCGGTAAAACTTTCCTTTTTCGATCTGCTTTGATATGTTTTTCCTTGAGTTGAGCATCAGTCAGAAATGACCTCTATACCTCCCAAATTAGGGTAAGGTTTATAGAAACTCTCTCCCTCCCCATACCTCACTTGTGGGATTTCACTATATATGATGTTGTTGTTAGTTTTGTAAATCTTCTCTTTCTCGGATCTATTTTTTATGCTTTTCTTTGAACCAACTGTGCATGGGAAATAGCCTCTCTACCTCTCAAGGTAGGGGTAAGGTCTACATACACTCTACCCTCCTTGACACGCTTGTGGGATTACACTTGGTATGTTGTTTTTTGTTGGTTATGTAAATCTTCCATTAAAATGATCAATAATTTGCTATTTCACTATGTATAAAGGTAATGTCGACACAAGAGAATATGCACTTAATCATATATGGTAGATTTATATATTGTTTTTGGTGTAGATTCCGAAGAGATGCAAAGTGATACTAACATACTTGAATATCATGAGATTCATCTTGTTTCTATCTTAGGAGAGAAAAATTGTGTCAACATTTTCTAGGAACTCTTCTTTAACATGGTTTTCGTGGTTGAAAGTTAATGTGTAGAGATTTCAGTTTCTGAAAAAGGAAAAACAATAATTTTTATAGCTTTCCTTTTGATTTCTTGAACAAGATATATTTTGTCTTAGTACATTCCCTAGTTTTAAGTTGTTAGATTGTGTTACAAGAAACCTTGGTTTTTCCTTTTCTTTTGATAACATATGTTGGATTGGCAAGATTTCTTTTCTGTTATGTGGTACAAGGAAAAAGATCTTCTTTTTTTTGCATCACTAACAAGAACAAAAATATATACTCAGTGATATGATTTTTCTTATCTTGAGACAAATACTTTTCTTCTTTACTCTCCATTCTTATTATAAAACCTTTCGAGTGATAGAAAAAGAGAAGAATTCAAATGCTTTAATAATATTCTTTGTATCTCTTGGGACTTCTGTGGTAGTATACCACATGTATCTTCATGTTTGTTCGTTTTACTAGTTACTCATTACTTTTCTTAGTATCCATAAATTATTTAAAATAATGTGTCTTGTTGCGATTGTTTCTGATTTCTAAGTGTTAGGGGTTACAAAAAATCTTATTTTAGATGCCCAATATTTATGATAAATATTGGTCATTTATTGACACTCATCTATTTTTTGTATTCTCATGAAGAGCTTACCTTTTTCATGTTTGAGCCTTCCTTGTAGATCTAAAAGAAATGAACACTAATCGAATATGCAATAACTCCTTCTGGACTAAGGAGGAGAATGAAATCTCTGAGAATACTCCTGCAATCAACAAGGATAACAACAATCAATTGGAGGAAATGGCAAAATTACTTCCTAGGAAATTGGCTAATGATATTAAGGATCATTGTAATGTATTAATTGAGTATATCAATATCATCGAGTCTTGATATGTCACATTATCTAATTATCCTGAAATGCAAAACCATAATTAATAATTTTATAGATGTAGATTGGTGTAACGAGGCTTCTTGGGTAGAACAGGAACACATGTCAGTGTCTAGTACAGTTCTTGAGGGGGACATTAATAATCTTAATTGATGTTTATATCATTTCTTGTATTTGATTGCACGACTTACATTTTTACTAAAATGGAATTTCAAAATTTCTTATTTCTCAATGACCACGTTAGTGTGTCTCTAAACATCTCATATCTTATTATATTTTTAGGTGGATAGAGTACATCTTCATATATCTCATAGGTGTATTTGGTCTTCATAAAAGCTTTAGTTCTGGAGATATTTTTGAGTAACTTGTTGCTGAGACAAACGGTGCTGACACGTATTTCCTCTAATTGAATATCACGTGAAAAGCCCTTTTTAAGTTGGCAATACATAATAATGGAAATAGACTAGGGCGAAAACATGTTGTTGGGGAAAATTAATGTTCTAGTATACTAGTGTCTCCCTTAGTGATTTAGATCTGGTTTCAGTTTGGTGTTGTCACGATTTGCTGAGTTTTGCTCAATATTGAATTAATACTGTTTTGTGGATGCTTGTTCTTGATGTCAAATAAAATCTGGTATTTGACTATTGACTACAATTATTTTGTTGGGTGATGTGAGGCCAAAAATACATATTTTTAATCATTATTTTCCTCACATTTATTATTTATATTTGTCCTTTTTGAACATGGATTTTATGAATTGTTCTTAATAGTATATTTTATTTGTAGGATTAAATTGGTGTGAAGATGAAGGAATTTGGAGCTAAAATGAATTAAAGATGGAAGGTTCAAGAAGGAAATCAAGTAGGCAGTTTAATGGATTAAATTGAATATTACATTATATTTATATATGTGAATCAAACGCTGCAAAAAAACAAAGATAACATACAAGATGCCACGTGGCAACAATATGAAGGATCCAATTATGTGAGGCAGCGGACGAAGTACTGTTCACGTGGAATTCAACTCCTTTTAGATTTTGAGTTCCTAATTTGTTTTGGACACAATTATTTTATTCAGGGTTTTCTACATCTATAAATAGTCCATAAGAATAATTATTAAGGGAGGGGGATACAGTGTAGAAATTAACTTTTGACCTAGGGTTTTATCTTTTCTTTCTCTTTTATTTATTTTACATCTTTTATTTGAATGATTCGTTGTAATTTCTCTATGTCTATGTGGAGTTAAACTTCTCGTTCTTGGATTATATTTACTTACAATGTGATTGTTTAGTGATTTTATTTTGGCATGATTTGTTTATCATATTAGTTGGTCTTATATTCTTGTGATTACTATTTTGATGCATGATCACCATTAGAATAAATTTATTGTCTTCTTTTGAACTCGGGAGAGGAATAGAAGGATAGAACGTGGAATATAAGGAGCATGATCTTTTCTTGCATGTCACTTGAATTGATTTGTGTCTAGGATAGGGATATACCTAGGTGCCTTGCTTGACTCAAATACAGGAAGACAACTTAATACTCCATGGATGGTCCAGTCTATCCCCGCTCAACGATGTAATTAGGCTGTCAATTGTGGTAGACGGTCAGAGGTCGGGAGATCATGACTATATTATCAACCCCGTGAATCAACAACTAGATAATTAAATAAGTTGATGAAATTGATGCTAAACATGATTGTTGGTTAAATTATAATCCTAGATTGATTCATTCATTAATTGTGTAAACATCTATCTTTTCTTAGTTAATTGCTTTTTAGCTATTTTATCTTTATTTTTAGTTTAGTTAATATATTCATATTTGGAAATCCTCCCCTTAAACAAATAATTAGAATTAGTATAATTTAGTAAACAGTTAATTGACAAGTCCTTTGGGTTCGATAATCTGGTTCTTTTAAGAGTCACTATGTTACTTGCGCAACCACGTACACTTGCGTGTGCAATTAAAACACAACATTGGGTGAATTGGTTGCTAATTTCTTGGAATCAAATATTATTGATGACCTTCTAAAGCTAGGATATTCTTAAGTTTTTCATCGAGGTGAACCAGTAAAGGGAGACAATTTTTCGAAGCTAATGACATGAAAGAAGTACTTAATAGAACAAATAAATGAAATTTGGCTTGTTGATGGCATTGACCGGATCATGATATAAGATGTATGCATATGTGCGTTGGGCTTGTACATTCTTCAATGGACCAATCATGCGCTCAAGTACCCAACCTATACCAAGGGTTGGCTTGAAAGTCGGCCTTACTCAACAAGCACATTTCTTAGTAAGGTTGCTTGTTTCCACTCATTAAGATTCTTTCTACAAAAGGAGGTGCATGAGGGATACTCAAATTGCTCTCACCAACACTAGAGAAGGTGAGGACGTCTTTATTTCCTACCTCCATATAGGTTGCCTTAAAGCCTTAACGGAGAAGGGGAAGAATCATTATCTAAGTAATTGGTCTTTGTTGGTTGTTGTTCCAGTTGAACACTCTCTTGTCTTTGTCCAATACCATCTTAGAATCTTCCAAAGAGAATATGTAGCCTTTTTATTTTATATAGGCATGGATGAAAGGTTTTAGGGTAGCCTCCAAGTAATCCTAATGGACCCTTGGGCTTAAAACATGTGAGTGGACCATTTTGTAGAGGCCCAACCTAGCCCAATGTAGTTGGATTTGACATAAGTCATGCAATCTTGTTATTAATTTAACTGAAACAGCAAGATGAATTGAAATTTGAAGAATATTTTTTATTGAACTTCAAGCTGATTAAATAAGTAGAGGGGCAGTACAACTAACACATAACATGGACTGCTAAAAGACTGCTAAGATACCTATAAAATAGGAACAACTATAACTAGTTAATAGGATAATGACTAAAATAAAACTAATCTCCTAATAATCAGCTGAAGTCTCTGGCCCATTCAAAGCAGATCCTGAGACACGTAACAACACTCCTCCTGAATTAGGAGCTGCAAACTCCCAACTTTTCTCTAAGAAATTTGAATCTGCTAACATGAAATGACTTGGTAAATATGTCTGCCACTTGATTCTCTGATTTGCAATAGAATAAAACCACTTCACCATTTTTCTGCACTTCCCTCAAGAAATAAAACTTGATGTTGAAATGCTTGGTCCTTCCATGAAACACGGGATCTCTGGATATGGCTATAGTAGCTTGATTATCCACAAGGATCTTAGTGCTCTCTGCTTGCTTCAGCTGCAAATCGATCAAAATTTTCCTAAGCCATAGTGATTGATTAACAGTGGTTGTTGTTGCGATGAATTCTGCTTCAGCTGTTGATTGTGCTACTATTTCCTGTTTCTTTGAGCACCATGAGAAACACCCTGATCTAAAAGTGAACCAATAACCAGACGTGCTTTTCATATCACCAGTTGACCTGCCCCAATCACTATCAGAATATCCACGGAGTTTGAAATTCTCACTTTTGCTAAATCTGATGCCATAGGTTAGAGTTCCCTTAAGATACCTAACTACTCTTTTGGTGGCCATCATGTGCAACTCACTTGCACAATTTAAAAACCTGGATAAAACACTCACAGGAAACAAGATATTAGGCCTTGTTGCTGTGAGATACATCAAGCATCCAATTAAGCTTCGATATACTCCTTCATCAACTAGTTCAGCTCCATCATCCTTTTTCAACTTTTCTTTTTGATTCATTGGAGTACTCACACTCTTTCATTCTTCCATTCTAAATCTTTTTAGAATCTCCTTCATATATTTCTTTTGACAAACAAAAACTTTATTATGAGTTTGCTTGATCTCCATTCCTAGAAAATAAGTCATCTCGCCAAGATCAGTCATCTCAAAGAATTTCATCATTTCCTCCTTGAATTCTTCAATCAACCCTGTATTATTTCCTGTCACAAGTAAATCGTCGACATACAGAGAAATAATAATAATGTTAGACGCAACTTTCTTGACATAAAGAGTCGATTCACTTAAGCTTTTTTCAAAGCCTAAGCCTAGCAAATGATTATCCATTCGTCTGTACCAAGCTCTAGGAGCTTGCTTTAGTTCGTATGGAGCTTTCTTTAACAGATAAACCATATCTTCATGTCCTGGTACGCTGAACCCTTCAGGCTGCTCAACATATATTTATTCCTGTAGTAGACCATTCAAGAAAGCAGACTTCACGTCCATTTGAAAAATCTTCCAATTTTTCTGTACCGCAATAGCCAAAAGCATCCAAATTGTATCCAATATGGCTACTTGGACAAAAGTATCAGAAAAATCTACTCCCCAAACTTGTGCATAGCCTTTCACCACCAATCTAGCTTTGTGCTTGTTTACCGAACCATCTGGATTTAACTTTGTTCGAAAAATCCATCTAACTCCAATCACTTTTCTATCTTGGGGTCTTTCCACGAGCTTCCAAGTTTGGTTCTTTTCTATCATGGTCAGCTCCTCCTTCATTGCATTTGTCCAATTTTGATCCATTTTTGCTTCCTCATATCCTGCAGGTTCAAAAACAGCAACATTGCATCTCTCATAAATATCAGAGAGTGACCTTGTTCCCCTAATAGGTTGATCATCCACCAAGTCATCATAATCAAGTTGTGAATTATGGTTTTTAACTCGAGACTCTTCATTCCATTCCCATTGCTCATCTTCAAGGAATTGAACGTCTCTACTTACCATAATCTTGCCTGTTTGAGGTTGAAAGATCCTATAAGCTTTAGAAAATAAGCTATAGCCAATGAAGATTCCCAAATCTGCCTTCTTATCTAGCTTGTCTCTCTTAACCTGTGGAACATAAGAAAAACATAGACATCCAAATATCTTGAGGTTTTTCAAAACAGGTTTGACACCATACCATGCTTCAAATGGAGTCTTTCCTTCCACTGCCCGCGTAGGCAGTCTATTCAGCAAGAAAATAGCAGTGTTTGCTGCTTCAGCCCAAAACTTCTTTGGTAGATTCTTCTCATGCAACAAGCATCTCGACATCTCCATGATTGTTCTATTTTTTCTCTCACTCACTCCATTTTGTTGTGGAGAATAAGGGACAATAAGCTGGTGCTCAATTCCAGTTTTTTCACAAAAAGAATTGAACATATCCGAGGTATATTCAGTTCCATTATCTGACCTAATGACCTGAATCTTGCAGCCACTCTGATTTTCTATCCAAACTT